>JXSR01S011892.1:134035-144149 GCA_000969725.1 Ophiothrix spiculata | reverse complement strand
GATATGCTGATATTTAAATGAAAGGAAAACTTTAAAAGAACCATTTAACAACTAGGAGTTTGATGCAGGAATTTCAAATACAAATATCAGTCAATTGTATTCATTAAAACCAATTTAGAACCTGCCTGGCACTGAAAGCTGGTCGTTGGTACCGCAAGTTGTACATCGTATGACACCTTCTGACAAGGCGGTTCGTAGTTGAAACCTAATTGCAAACACAAAGGCCTTCAGAGGTTCAAAGCCGTTTTGCAAAGCAATGCTAAAGCAAACTGTAAGTGAAAAGAGGACCATGAAGATCTGAGACTAAAGTACTCCATTCCAACTCGTATTCTTCATACCCTGTACTGCTCATTAGTATCACCATATCTTAACTATGCAATCCTAATATGGGGAAATACTTGTAAATCTTACCTTGATAAACTTATCAAATTGCAAAAATGGGCAATAAGAACGGTTGCCGGTAGTCACTACCGAAGCCATGCGGCACCACTTTTTGCAAAACATAATATTTTAACCGTAACAGATTCGTATACTCTTGAGCTTGGGGTTCTCATGTTAAAATACCACATAAGTGATTTACCTGTAATTTTCAATGAATATTTTAATAGACGTTCTGATATACATAATTATCAAACAAGACATGCAAATGATCTTAACATCGCCTTAAATAAAAAATCATTTACTGATAAAGCTATCCGTACAAGTGGTCCTATCCTTTGGAATTCATTATCATGCGAAATAAAAAATTGCAATAATGTGAAACAGTTTCGAATTCAACTTAAGCAAAATATTATTCTGAATTATAAGTAAGTTTTTGAGCATGTCCCTGTTTAGTCTTGTTTGGTATAGTTGTGCTGTCGGGGTTTTTTTTATCTTAAACCATTGTCTGTAACTTTTTGTTGTATCCTAATAGGGATGGACATTCAACAGGCCTTATTGGCCTTCCGGTCCTTTCCTCCATAAGTCTTTTTTTTTTGTTATTTTGTTTGTTCTTATGTATTTTTTGTATTTTATGGAAATAAAGAATCTGAATCTGAATCTGAATCTGAATCTTGGATTATGAACAGAAATGACAGAGCTCTAACAATCTTGGCCGAAGGAAGACGGGGTATTAGTATTTTGTGACTGCACAGCTGAAGTACTTACTTTGCATTTTGTTCGCTCATCAATTCCGTGGACAGCTTGTAAAATGAAGTGGGTTTTTTTTACAAATTTCACTTAAAAATTACCGATTTCCTTCATTTTTTTTAAATAAGCAGAAGAGTCGCACATTTCCAAGGTGTTTAACAATTGTTTTAAATATCAGTAGTTCTTTTGTTATACAGTTTTGAATCTCGGTCAACTTCATTTTGACTCACGTTGTATGTCTAATATCGGTAATAATTGTTAATTAAACAGTAACGTATGGGGAATACAAAAGTGCTTATGAAATCAAAAAGCTTTAACCAATTACACTAAAATTTGAAACTTCAACCTCGTTAGTGGCCATCTCTCATATGATATTGAAACGTAATTTTAGAGATACATGTAAAAATATGTCACATGGTAATCATTATTAATTTATACAGTAACGTATTGCAAAAGTGCTTAGGAAATCCAAAGTGTTTCAGAACTAGAGATGTCATTCATGTGTTGCGTCTGGGCCGTCAGGCCATATTCAGGAGGATAGCTGTATATTTATATATGTTGTGTCGCATCGGGGTGTTGAGTTGGGGTGGGGTGGTGTGGTGATGGTAAGCATGATGGGTAAAGACATGTATAGTCCAGGAGGAAGTACACTTCCCTTGCAATTGAATGGCGATGCCCTCATTATAATGTATGTCATCACTCCAATATTGCATCACTCATAAGTGAAGCAGGTATGGGAGCAAGGGAAAAACCGCCAAGTGTCGTGGCAGTATTGAAATATTTGGAATGCCCTTATACGTACACTCCCCTCACAGTGAGGAGTGTACCTATACCCGAGTCTGTCCGAGCGATTTGTCTCTCTCCATGCATTGCTATACCTATGGTATGAATTTTTCTAAACAAGCAAATTATTGCCAAATCATGTTCAGAAAGTAAAGCTTGTATTGTGTGGAGAAAATGATAACAAACGTACAGATTTTTTGCAAAAATAATACAAATGCATAAACAAAAATGGTGTAGTAATGTTTTTAAATGTTTACCTCGTTTGTGACCATAAATATTGCAAACAACCCCATAAGGTTTGTGTGAAACATACACATCACATCGCAGATCGTAGTATACAAAATGTGTTGGTGCTTTATCCAAGAAATAACAAAAAGTGTAAAAACAATATGTAGAGACATGCTTTAATTATTGTCTTCAAAATATATTCTAAAAAAATCTGAAAAGAAGAAAACATTTTCCCTAGGTCAGATTTTGAACAAAGTACCTTCCGCACTGGAATCGAGCGCTCTACCATCTGAGCCAACGAGGCACGCTTACACTTGCAAAGTAATAATTCTTCAATTCAATTCTTCAATCTTTATTTCCATAAAAACTTGACATCAAAATAACATAAATAAATACAAAAATCACAAACAAAACAAAAGTTATACGGAGGAGAAGACAGGAGGGCCTATAATTCCGAGCAACCGAATGCTTCCGAAGACCTGCCGATAAAAACATTGTTCGTAACGTCACAGGTCTATCAAAAAAAAATGAAAGAAAATCAAATTTTGGTTCAGATATATAATGTGTCGTACAGTATTTGTTTCAGCGTTTCCAACCCACTTGAAACCATTCTAAAACATTCCATGCGATAAAATTTCAAAATGTCGGCTACAACATACATATCTGGGCCAAAATAGGTCATTACCTGGAGTTTTACTTCGAAAGTAGTTGAGAGTGATTCGTTAACACTTAAGTGACCAAGGGGGGGGGGGTGCTACCACAAGTTTTTGTGCGTAGCGCGAAAACGCGAAAACAATTACATCACTGCTCCAGTTTATTGTCAAACTTAACACTGCGGGTCCCTCTGTGACAAAAAAAAAATGATCAAGTCGTTTTCGTGCTAATTAGCATAAAGTGATTTTTCGAGGGCACTGTTCACATTTGTTTTGCCAATAAAACCGAAACCGAATAACTTTTTTCTAATTTTATTTTTGCAATTTCATGCGAAAATTCCTTCTGGAACACGGTTTTTGAAATTTCGGCGGGAAAATTGTTGACGCGGCACAATTTTTTTTTTAATAAAAACTTTTTGGCGACGTTGGTGAAACGGGAAGAAAATTAGGTGTCAGAATGGATGAACACAAGAAGGAAGTGGACACAGTTTTTAGTACTACCAGTAACTAGAACAAGCTGTTTAGTTTTAATACTGCCTTATCTTGTTCTGAACCTTTCAACATATATAACTCATACCTTAAACATCACACTCTTAAAAAGAAAGGATCAAATTGATCCGATAAAGTATCAAATATGAGCTTACCCTTTTCCGGATCAATTTTGATCCAAATTCTCCTCAAATTTGATCCTTTTCGGATCAAACACACTCTTTTTTGATCCGAAAAGGATCAAATTTGAGGAGAATTTGGATCAAAATTGATCCGGAAAAGAGTAAGCTCATATTTGATACTTTATCGGATCAATTTGATCCTTTCTTTTTAAGAGTGCATAAACAGTAAAATAAGCCCGTCTTTTTTCACCGGACAAAAACATTTTCAGCGGCGTAGCGAGGGTGTCTGGCGCCCGGGGCAAGAATTGAAACTGGCGCCAGGGTCAACTTAGATACGCCCCCTCCAAAAAAAACCCAACAGCTTTTAAAACCTCCTCTCTTTTGGCTAAAATGGGTAATTTCTGCTTAAACTTGCCCCCCTTTCCTGCGTACACAGAAATGTGACGTATAACGAAATTGTACAGCTTGTCAATGTCAAACTAATTACAGTTTTTTTGGCCGCCAATTCGAAACGGTTCATCCAATTTTCATTTGTTCTGTATTTTGGTCCTTATTATATGCTTTATCATTGACCAGACTTTCAACGTAAAATTCATACCGGAAGGGTATTTTTAGGGGGTGGTTCCTTGGCACCAACGGGTGGGTATACCTTGGTTACTTAAGTGTTAAAGCCTTTCGCGTGAACAACGCCAACTTCAACTTCTTTAGTGGCCATCTCGTATATCACGCATATTGAAAAATGGGACCAATTTCCTATGAAGGAGCATGGTCCGATTGCATCAACTTTTTTCAAACGTTTTGAGAACTGGCTCACCAAATTATTGCTATTATTTTTCAAATGTCAATTTTAACAACTTATATGTTCTGTTTTGGAGATGTGAAAATGTGTCTAATTGAAGAGCTGAATTGCAAAACAGCACCAATTTACACCTTATCTATAAAGACTAAATTTTAAAAACATAAATAAATCATAATCAGCAATTTAACAAAATATGTTGATGTTTTTTATCCTTTTCTCTCGGAAAAGTTTAGCCTTTTTGTAAGTCAACAGTAACGTATATGAGTGATAGATTCATTGAGACTGATCCAAAAGTTCACTTACTTGTGTACGTTTCGGCAAACGCTGTTGCCTTTGTCACCACTGAAATGAGACTGACGCTGATTGTTGTTTCTTGGCGACGATGTTGGTATTGCCAGTTGATTTTTCATTAAGCAGGATCTCATCAAAAACATGATTCAGAAAATATTTCCCCTCATCTCTATTCATGGTGGTGGTCCCTCTTTTGCATATCTCTATAGGCTTCCTTTACTCAGCGTTTGTATCTGTTTTGTTCTTTGCCGATGATCTTAGCCTCCCCCAGTAATAGCCGTCTTATGGACATTGGATATAGGTGCCCTTTTCCCCGCTCTAGTAGTTACTGGTAGTACTAGAAACTTCCTTCTTGTGTTCATCCATTCTGACACCTAATTTTCTTCCCGTTTCACCAACGTCGCCAAGAACATTGCTGAAATCAATAAATTTTATAAAGCACAATTTTGATGAAAACAAATCTGGGGTTCCACCTAAGGTGGGGTTATGGTAGGCCGTCAAAGTCCGGGGGTAGGGTGGGGTGGTTTCCACCTCGAAAACTTTTAAATCGCCATTTTGAAAAATATATGCATGTTATATACGTTAAACTTACAGGGTATGTTAGATTTGTCAATTCCTTCATTTATTATCAAAAACCCGACAAAAATTGGACAATTAAAACTTTAATAACGATTTTTTGGAAAAAGTGGCCATTTTTGCCAGAAGTCAATTTTGTCGGTACGGAAATACTTTGTGACGTCATAATTACTTAACGCCTCGACCGATTTTCATGATCTTGGCATTAATGGAAAGAGGAGACCCTACCCTATACTATAGTATCAAACAATATAACTTCGGGTCCCAAGCTCAAAATCATAGGGGCGGTCTTCCCCTCATGAAGACGTGTTACGGAAAAGGATTAGGAAGACAAGGGTTAAGGGGAGGGGGGGGGTCTACCTTACTTTTGACCAACCAATTCGTTTAGATCAGAAAAATTAGATATTAGCACAAGGAAAAACTCTACTTTATAATGCTTTAATTGAATTCAAACGGACATTTGGTTCCGAAGTTATGGCAATTTTAAGAACGACAGTCATAAATTTCTGGATGCTTTTTCTATACATTTGTATGCAGAAGACGCTCATCCTGTAATTTTGAGGATATTCATTAAAATTAAATTTTAATAAAATAATTACATTTTTTTATAAAATAAATCAATTATTTTATCAGGATAATGCATTGTGAATCATATGCAACCACAATTTCTGAGTTTGTCATTTTCTTATGTATTACTTCATTTTATCTCACTCGGCTGTATTTAAACATGCTATTTAAAAAAAATTAACTCCGCTAAATTAAATCCGAATTTGACCAAAAAGGGTTCAAAATGAGTGTTAATTTATTATTTTTCATAGTAAAATAGTTACTTATAGCCTGAGTATCTTTTTTTTTTTTTTTCTTTTTTTTTGCCAATGTTTAAAGGCCTATATCTCGAAAGTCGAAAAATCGCAAACATGCGATACATAAACAAGCGTAACTCAAAAACGAAATATGGCAGGGTCATGATTTTTTGCATGAATAATAAGAATAAATAGGCGGAGGACACCATGGATCCGGATTTTTTATTTCCATTTCCAACTTTGAATTACGACTGGTCGACTCCTGGTTACCATGGCAACCGTATAAAAAACCCGGTTCCATTGTTTCCTCCGTACTTTACTCATACACCCTTCACCCAAGTATGGTGTACTTGCGACATTCCGTTCCTTAGTTCTGTTTGTTCTCGTATTAAGCCAATCAGAGCCCTTACGCCGTTACCATGGCAACCAGTTCAAAATTATACATATTTTTTGAAAGGGCTCGAACCAAGCTTCAAGTTGATATACAACACTACCGGTTAAGTCATTGGTAACATTGTGAAAATCGGGTTACAAAGTTGGTAGACCGCCCCTTTAAGACTAGAGACACATTTCATATACAACATTTAGAGAGTTCTGGAACCTACGGAAATCAGTCAAGGTGAAATGCGTGAGCTGTGCAAGCCAAATATTGTTTTCATGTTGCTCATTTTTTAATTATTCAAATATATTTCATAGTGATTTGTAGATCGTGGATATAGATCGGAATTAAGATGCCTAATGGCCTCTACACACGAAGGCATTTTGAAGGACATATAATTGAAATTAAGAAAGTCATGGTCATATTGTTACAAGTCTATAGTGGTAGACGCGTTTTTTGTTTGAGAAAATCGCAGATGATTCCTTCTAATCATTTCAAAATATATATCAATCCTTTTCGTAATGATATGTTTAACAAGGGTATTGAAAGATTTACAATATACCGTCATGTTATGGTGATGGTTCAACACTTTTTTACGAAATCCTCTTAAAATGACAATTTCTATTGATAAGATGTCTTGAAAAATAGCCACATGTTCTAAACGCAGGAAATTTTTGCCAGGAAAAGTATCCCCTGAAAAGAACAAAGACTTGAAACATACTTATTTAAGTCTCATAAACAAATTGTTGTAAGGTTTTTTTTTTCAGGTGTTCAAAAGGCAAAACCGATGTCTGATACTGTGATTAATACCATATTTATAGTAAAGGTTGACCACAACATTTTCAGGCAAGAGTCCTTGAAAATGTCCCGTGTGCAGAGGGTTGAGGTCATTCATCATGCAGCCTTTTGGATCCAGTTGGGGGAGGAAAATTATATCAATTACCACGATGATTTTTTAATTGTCTTAGAATGTAGGTTATTTTGGAGCAGCCAAGAAATGCCTTATTATATAAAACATATCACACAAGCACAAATAATTACAAGTCATCTTTGCTGGTCGTCGTTACAGATCCAATTTAATACACACCCATTTTCTTCTTACAGTTAAGGTACCAAATCGTTGCACTTTGGTGTTTGAATTACATTTTCCCAAATGGTACTAACGACACATGTTTCTCTCCTTTTGTTTTTACTGCGTGCCTTCTTTCTTGATTGTTACATTTTAAAAGTATATCTAGGCCATTGTACAAAACATTCAAAATACATAAATCGCAATGACAAAATGTCTGTCTCAATAATGGCAGATTTCCTCTTTGCGTTTTTGCATAAAGCGTTAAACACTCGTATAACAACCCCTGGGTTTTAGTTAAATCGGTCCTGAGAACTAAATACATTTTATGTAAATACATCCCCTAATTCATTTTAAACTACATGTTGTGGTACAAACCGCTACTAAACATATGTGTTTAAGGTTGAAAGCTGAAATACACATTCAATAAACTTTATACATGTATTAAGGGAGATGATGTATATTTAGTGAATTATTGTACACTTTTACGTATGCCACTGCACGGCGGCCATATTGAATTTTTAAAGGATATCATTGCGCGCAAATTTTCCGATACTTTCCTAAATGATTTGGAACTTCAACTTTGGTACACTTATATTTTAAAATATTATGAAAAGAAAAAAAGCACGTACCAGGGACGCGTCATTTCAAAAATTATGCAAATCGGCAAAAAAACAAACAATCTTGTCTCACGAAAAAATGAGGAATTTTTCAAAACATTTCTTTTAATAATAATTCAGATTTGTATAATCTAAACATCCCCACCAACTTTCATGGAAAACGGATGAACGATGGTACATTCAGCTCGTTTGGATCCAGACATTGGAACAATTTACCTCTTGGCATTAGAAACTCTGCTAGTATCACTATTTTTAAGAAGCAGCTCAAGACTCATTTGTTTGTAAAATTGTAATCTTTTTTCTTTGGTTTCATCAGTTTTCTTTGTAAAACCGCTGTGATGACTTTTGGAATGGCGCTTTATTAAGTGTCGTTTATTATTATTATTATTATTATTATTATTATTATTATTATTATTAAAGGTTCCGTCCTGACAAACGCGTAAATTGCCGAAAATGACGAAAAACAGTACGTTTTGCTAATTTTGAATAAAGATATAATACCCTATTCACTCGTCTAATTCAACTATTTTCCATCCGATAATCTCCTTAAATTAACAAAATCCCCATTTCCAAAAGTTTAACAAATAGTCATACTCTATGACCGACACTTCATTTTAATTATTTTAACAATTTTTGGCAGCTAGTATGAAAGCCCTCAACTGTAACGTGATCTAAATTCAGAAAATGAGTAGTTGAATTGGACGAGTGCATACGGTAATTTGCTTCATTAGTAGTGTTTTGGAACCTAACACCTTTCAACCATCAACAAATGAAACTTTTACACCAAAAAGAGGTGAAATCTGTAAGTATCTGTCATTTTTTCAAATGTTCTTCCGATATTGTTAATAAAATACAAAAGAAATGTATTTACATAAGGGAATTTTAGTAAATTTTGCAAGACATCCATACCTTACAATTGCCATACATTTTGAACGGATGGTCCGATTGAAGTCAAATAGAAAGCAAATGGAATTTGAATAATCATATGTGACCGTCCAGCCCAAAGCAGCAGTAAATGCCAGCTCCTGTCATTTTCACTTTTTTAATTATTTGTAAAGACCATGCTTTAAGGATTAAAATGACACCTTAATGAACTTCACACGATTTCCAGATATAAAACATATCACACAAGCACAAATAATTACAAGTCATCTTTGCTGGTCGTCGTTACAGATCCAATTTAATACACACCCATTTTCTTCTTACAGTTAAGGTACCAAATCGTTGCACTTTGGTGTTTGAATTACATTTTCCCAAATGGTACTAACGACACATGTTTCTCTCCTTTTGTTTTTACTGCGTGCCTTCTTTCTTGATTGTTACATTTTAAAAGTATATCTAGGCCATTGTACAAAACATTCAAAATACATAAATCGCAATGACAAAATGTCTGTCTCAATAATGGCAGATTTCCTCTTTGCGTTTTTGCATAAAGCGTTAAACACTCGTATAACAACCCCTGGGTTTTAGTTAAATCGGTCCTGAGAACTAAATACATTTTATGTAAATACATCCCCTAATTCATTTTAAACTACATGTTGTGGTACAAACCGCTACTAAACATATGTGTTTAAGGTTGAAAGCTGAAATACACATTCAATAAACTTTATACATGTATTAAGGGAGATGATGTATATTTAGTGAATTATTGTACACTTTTACGTATGCCACTGCACGGCGGCCATATTGAATTTTTAAAGGATATCATTGCGCGCAAATTTTCCGATACTTTCCTAAATGATTTGGAACTTCAACTTTGGTACACTTATATTTTAAAATATTATGAAAAGAAAAAAAGCACGTACCAGGGACGCGTCATTTCAAAAATTATGCAAATCGGCAAAAAAACAAACAATCTTGTCTCACGAAAAAATGAGGAATTTTTCAAAACATTTCTTTTAATAATAATTCAGATTTGTATAATCTAAACATCCCCACCAACTTTCATGGAAAACGGATGAACGATGGTACATTCAGCTCGTTTGGATCCAGACATTGGAACAATTTACCTCTTGGCATTAGAAACTCTGCTAGTATCACTATTTTTAAGAAGCAGCTCAAGACTCATTTGTTTGTAAAATTGTAATCTTTTTTCTTTGGTTTCATCAGTTTTCTTTGTAAAACCGCTGTGATGACTTTTGGAATGGCGCTTTATTAAGTGTCGTTTATTATTA
>JXSR01S011892.1:87780-99428 GCA_000969725.1 Ophiothrix spiculata | reverse complement strand
TTTTATCTTTTTAATTATTTAAATACGATACGCCGCAGAGTCTTAGTATTTACGTAAAACATAGCTAGGGTACATATCTATCTTGTGTTAACAGGAAAATCTTCGCCCCACCCTCCCCTAAACCTTAATAATATAAGACCATTTTTTAAATGAATCCATTAATTTTATGAACAAACTCTACTTACATTGTACAATTAGTTTGAAATGCTTCTGGTCTATAGCTTTGCTATTTTGTGCTTCACATTTATAACACCCTGTATAATGTCTAGAGATATTAGGTATCCGTAAAGTTCTTTTAAAGACAAGCCTTTCAGGAATATCTTCAACGTCGACGTAACGACTGCCACACAATCGGCCATAGCAAGGATAATGCTTTGCGCATGACATAATGTCACATGGTTCACACGTGTTTTGAAACATCCATACTATGTTGATTGTCTCGGTTCCTTTCGTCTCACATATTAGCTCGGCAGTTTCCGTCTCATTCACGAATCGTGTGTTTGGCCACGTAGCATTAACATATGGTGGCTTGTCTGGTAGTATCCTTGTGACAGAGACTGGAACTGTGAAGTGAAAACACAGCATTAAATCGGTGGTGAGTAGTGCATTCTATTTTTAAGAAAATAAGGAAATGACAAGTATTGGAAAAGTTATTGTAACTTGGTTGTAAGCTTTTGTTAAATTTTTTCTGCTGTGCCAAAGGAAAGCCCAGCAGATTTTAACACAAATAAATCAATATCCACAATTCTCTTTGCAAAGTCTATATACGATTTTCCCCAAAATGACCTCTAATCAATGTTACACTTTTTTATTTTTAAATCGAGGAAACAAATCAAGAATGCATGCACAATTAATACTGCACTGTTAGAAGTACTAGCAACCTCATGCCCGAGAAACTGAATTAGTTACATAAACGTTGATGGCGCTTTATACTCTTTAACTTGTCCAAAACCCATTCTGTTTATAAAATACTCGCCATCGATTCAAACATACTGTTTTGCGATTTTAAAAAAGTATTTATGAATTCAGTGCGCTTATCTGATAATCGTATGGCACCTTTACAAAACATTATTCGTTTCTTCCACAATCCTTATTTAATCAGTACAAATGATTGAATTTATATACTATGTCTAACTCCAAATAATCGGTTAAAAGTATAATAAAAACATAATCATTTACGTTTATGTAAATGTACTCTTATCTAATTACACATTTAGTTGTATTACAAACTGAGTTCAATTTCAAGAGCACATGCAGATGTAGATACGACAAAGAAAGATACAATCTCATCAAAAACCAAAGCGATGCAGGAATTACATGTTTTAAATTAGCAAAACCAGTATACACAGTTGTAAAGCAGCGGTCCAAATTCATCTTTCAAGACAAAAAGGTGCATATGTGACCCGCAATAGTGTTAGCTGAGATTTAAAATGACACCTTATTGTTTTTGGTTATTGGACTTTAGTTTAAAAGTTACATTCAAATTGGTAAAAGGCATCATGCTGATCGGAGAACTATAGTTATGAGAAAATTGAGTTTCAACTTTTTTTGCTGATTAAAGCTTGAATGGAGACATAATTTTTATCTTGATTCTAAATGCATTTTTCTGATGTTATGATGTTGGAACCTGATTAACATGAAAGACGAAACTTCAAAGGTAACGTTTCTGATGAAATTGGAAATTCGACCATGGACGCGATTTTTTTCTCACCTGCATAATGGCCCGTATCCCGTAAAATACTATGTTGATTTTAAGGTACCTTGATATGGCGGTCACATAAATTCAATTTTTTTTTTTTTTTTAATTATGCTTGTTCAAGATTTGACTTGATATGAATCATTCTCTCAGTTTCATATCAACTGTGCATAACTGAACCCACACCTATTTACTAAGTCAGATCATTATACTATATAGACAATTGAATTGACAACAATATAAATTCAATTCCAAATAAATATATTTTGTAACATTAGTACTCAAACAGGCATACTTGTACCGATTTAGTCCAAAACATTTTCATTTGATAAGAGGCTAAGAGTTATATTTAAAAACAAAAACAAAAAGAAGAAGAATGGTGATCATTTCCTTGTAAGATGGCATAAACATATCTGTTTAGTTATGACAAAGGAGCTATGACATTCATCGTTAATGCAGATTCAAAAATTGACTTATTATTTAGTACACCAAGTACAAGAGTGCAATGTACAAGAGTGCAATGTACAAGAAACTATCTTGAATTAATGTTCATTTTAGGTCAAATATGTGGATCGTCATATCTCTCCATTCAAGATTTACTAAGTACAAAAACTTTAAACTCGATTTTCTCAGAACTATAGTTTTCCGAATCAGCCCGATGCCTTTTACCAATTTGGGTGTAACTTCGCAACCGAGTATCCAATAACCAAAATCAAGGTGTCATTTTAAAGCTTAAAATCTCAGCTTTCAGATTAGACCAAAAAATCAATTTTGATTTTGCCGACCTTAAGGTACCTTTCGATATGACGGGTCACATATACAACATTTTCAGCCCAAATTTTCAGATTTTATTTTGGTGATACTATTTATTTTCGGTCTGGTTAACCTTATCAACGTGTTACTATGTCAAATTGAAGATTCATAGATCCCTAAGTCACTAAAATTTAATTTATAAAGATAGCACCACAATTAGTGTGTATTTTGGTTAGTATTGAACATTATTCAATGGTGATCAAATATGCATGTAATCAACAAAACAAAAGGACACTTTTCATACGCAACAAAGGTTTTCCTACATGTATCGTCAAAAAACAAACGAAAGACAATGTCAAATGCTCTTCTTAATGATCTAAGTGCGCGGTTGCTGGACAGAAATGTTTTCAGTCCATCCTAGTGAAATTGGCCTATCTTTGAACAGCCTTTATTAATCATTCGTCCCTTTTCACCATTGTGAAGATAAATCGGCAATCTTCTAAGACGTTGAAATTATTGGTCGAATTGTATTTTTGTTCTTAGAATATGATTTCAAAGGTTATTTGACATACCAACTGATTTAAATCAATATTGTCCTTAGAAAATATGTCAATTTTTAGTTATGCATTGTTTAGTATCTTCCTAACTTGTAAAAATTACCTTCTACAATCAAGCTAATAAGCTTTGAGGTTAGTTCTGGCTTGGTCTTTATGCTGCAATAGTAAAGTCCGGCATCGCTTTCCCTAACATTGGTAATGCGGATGTTAAATATACCGATATCAGCAATAGATGAAATAGACACATTGAATTGGTGAGAAAACCGTTTGAGGTCCGATGCCTGATTTGATACCACGCCGGATATGCCATGAAGGAAAAACAATGTTTCCGAACCTATGCAAAATAAAAACATGAAACATTTTAAATGTGTGCCTGTTTTGTGCGATTCTGAAACATGGACTAAGGTAAGCAGTTTCACATTATCATAATGGAACATACCTTTTGAATTACCCTACTTTCAAAATAAATGAACGAAATTTCAAAAATAATCTATATACTAAATATAAAAGCATCAAAACTGGCACAAGAAAGTAATTAAACAAAAGGGGTTTTTTTTGGCATTTTTATGGCTTAATACTTATCACGTGACTTAAACTGTTCCTCATGAATACCTCTTAAAAATGCCAAAAATTTCGTCATTTAGAAGTAATGATCATAACGACGGGTTTTTGTTTTCATAACGAAACATTTTCCAATGTGAAACATGTTTCACTTTCGCACGCAACACGTACACGGTTGCTCATATAGTTGGAATAAAATATTTTGCCACTTTTTTATGTCAAGGTCAATTTATGAGGAAAATGTCTGGAAACTTATTTTGCTTTTGGTCAGATTTGATAGGTTATCTTGTTGGGTGTGAAATGGAACTCCAAATATGATAAATTTTCTCATGTACTGGTAAGGGGGCAACAACACAAATGGGTCAAAAAAGTGATTTTTAGGTCAAATTTGATTTGGCCCGCCTTGTTCAAGGTCACTTCTCTACTCAAGTTGAGTGGTCATATGGAATGATTATCTGTAATAGAGTGATAATCAGGTGATCGAATGTCTTTGTCACGCTTGACTGCGCCAAGAGATTGCTTATAAAGGCGGTGTCACACATCACCGACGTATTGACTTACGAACATGAAACGAATAGACCGTACGTTGACCGTACGACTTGCGGATAAGAAGCAGAAAATTTGTCTCGAACAACGCCGAATGAGAACCGAACGTGTTCCGTACTAAACGAATAAATTAAGTATGAGGAACGTACGAGTAGGCACAGAGACAATAGCCAAGATCCCCACTTGAAAATGATACCTCTTCACATTTTCCGGTTCGCAAGTTTCATTATAATATGTCTCCAGTACACAAATCCCACCGGAAGGATAACGGATTGAACGTGTTTCTACCGAATGCATAACGAACATCACCGTACAGTCAAAACAGTGTACGTTATTCGTACGTTTTCGTTTATACGGTATGTGTGACACCGCCTAAAGGCTCTGTCACACATCACCGTATAGAGTAAAACGTACGCCTAACGTACTTTATCCTACTATTGTTCTGTTTTATGCATTGTTGTTCGTCATGTGTTCGTTACAAGTACGTTCAATACGTTATCCATACGGTCTGTCCGTTTTGTATACGTTTAGTTCGTTATACATACGGTGGTGGTCCGTTTAGCACACGTTCAATATGTGAAACTATTGTACGTTATTCATACGTTTTGCTTCATACGGCGATGTCTGACAGAGCCTTTAAGCAAAGCGCAAAATGATCCATCAACAAAATGTTTCATAAATGGGGTTGTTGTGAACATTTAATGGACCCTGGCGGTATATGACATCTTCAAAACCTTTTAAGATGTCATATACCGCCACGTCCACCAAAAGCCTATGTTTGAAAATTGAGGGGCGTTGGAGGGTCATTTTGTGCTTTGCTTCCAAGCATTATCTTGGCGCAGTCAAGCGTGACAAAGACATTCAATCACCTGCTTATCACTCTATTACAGATAAACATTCCATATGACCACTCAACTTGAGTAGAGAAGTGACTTTGAACAAGGCGGGGTCGAATCAAATTTGACCTACAAATCACGTTTTTTGACCCATTTGTGTCGTTGCCCCTGTCAAATCTGACCAAAAGCAACTTAAGTTTCCAGGTATTTTCCTCATAAATTGACCTTAACATTAAAAAGTGGTTAAAATATTTTTATATGAGCAACCGTGTATGTATCGCCTTATATTGACCCTAGCTTTGATGGTACGCTTTAGTAATATTAAGATAAAACCGTAAAAAACAGCTTTTTTATTTGATAACATAAGCAGGTTATTCTGTCATATGTTTGTTACTTGGTACGTAAAAAAAGTATTTTCAAATTAGAAATTGTAAAGTTTTTCTATCCCTGCATGAATGAGCCCATGTTTTAATTCAAAAATGTCACGTTTCCAAAACGTTACACCAAAATGTCACAAACGTTACCAAAAGTTACTAAACAAAATATTGCATTTAAAGAAATCCTCACAATAGAATTTTCTACCACTTTTATGAAATATTTGTACTTATGTTACCCATCATCTGTGGAAAGCACAAAACAAATTTCGCTATCATGTCAGATCATTTTTACTTTAAAGTCATTATGTCAAAAACGTTACCGAACGTTACATGGACTTTATTCAGTATTTTGGCAATTAATTAAATCTTTAAACACCTACATGTCTTGATCCCAAAAGTGAGCACCACTATCAACAAAAAACTCGTGGATATAATGTTTATGCTTGGTTCTGTAGTCATTTAAAAGTGATTAAAAGGCATTTTTTTTCAATTTTTCGGTCACAAACGTTACTTTGGAACGCCCATTTATATTTTCGACAGAAATTATTTCAGGCAATAAAGTTTCTTGAACATGATTTGTTAACATGACCTATCCAGTTGCTATAATTTCTTTCACGTATTGTACAGACATTCCGACAAACGTACTGCTTAGTTGACTAATGCGTCTTGTAGTGTTAGTATTGGATTGTTTATACTTTTCTGTGCGAATCAGTTGTTGTTTCATAATTATCAAAATAGAGGCAACGGGATAAAACCAAATGGTACTCCGAAAGGTGGGACTTTGCGGATGATATAAATTTTCTATTTTATTACTTCATCTGTTATAGCATTTATCATATCATATCAGTAAAAATTCACATTTAAAAATATTGCATAATATCATCAATTACAAAACACTTACCAAAGCATAAAAATATGAAATATAAAATATAAGACAAGAAATTAGCCCAGGTTGGGGAAAGTAGTACATCCCTTTTAAACCAGGAACAAAGTACAGACAAGAGAACCCCTGTCAGGGATAGCCAGATAGTGACAAAGTCACATTCCAAGTGGCTATACTTAAAAGGCTCCCATGGGGACAAAGATGAACAGCACAAGTGAACAGGGCAAGGATGTATACTGCCTAATTTCTACAACATAGGAGAAGGCTTAAAAAAATCAGCACACACTTAAAAAGAAGGGAAAAAAACATGCCTAGCCAAAGAAAACTATTTTGAAATCCAGCTAATTGCTCTAAAATGTTCTTTAAGATTTTTAAGGAATTTGGGGATACTAAACAAGAACTGGTCTTTGAGAGCTGGATGAAGACATGAGTTGTTCAAAATAGATTGGGAAACGATTGAAGACTGTGTATTTATAACTATCAGTTCTGGCATAAGAATGAGTAACTTGAGAGAATCACTATGTTGAATATTGATCATGTTGATCGAAATATACTCAAAAGGATCAATATCATGTTTAGAGTAAAAACACTTAGCAATAAAGGAAATAGCAAGATAGTTATATTTTCTAAGCTTTAAACTGACACCTTAATTGTTGAAATTGATCAAGGCGATCAAAAACAGAGATCAGAGAATTTACTGGAAAGTTTTATTATTTTTTTTATTTTTGCTGCCTTTTTTCAGCAGTTTCTTGAGAAGTGATCTGCCGCAAAGTCTTCTTTTTCGGGATGAGCCATCACAAATAAGGGGATTACAAAATACGATTTAGTTTCCCTTCATGAATTCAAGACAAAAATTGTCACATATTAAGTTAAACAATACCAAGAAGACATTAAACATTATGAAAATAAATAAAATATTTTGCTGCAGTAAATTGGTGGAGCAGTTAAAGAGTTAGTATTTCCCTTAAAGCGAAACAGATTATCAATAGTCACCTCCCTGCAGATCACGCAATATTTATAAGCCATCATACTGTCAGAGTATTTGTCGCCCTGAGAAGGCTTTATGACACATTACAGAGTCGTTAGAGAGAAGGGAAGAATTAATGAGATCGGTTTCTCTGCACCTGAATCTGCTGGTAAATGGACAGCCGCCAGTATATGACACGGGGAGACCGCCCTGGATGGCAATTGGTACTCGTGCTTATCATAAAAATGGCGTAACGGGGTCTGATTCTGACCAACCAGTGGCGTCTACTTTTTGGAAAAAGGGATAGTTTTAGCACAATTTACGCCATTTAGGGTTGTAAATTCAAGCTACCACCAAGGGTCGCTTTTCACTTTATGTCACTAAGTTGAGTATCGTGCTAAACATGTTCTACTTAAAATTGTCTAAAAACAAGAAGAAATAAGCATAGCTTATAGCATAGCATCGATAGCATAGCATCGAAAAATTTTTATATACGTTTTAATAACTTATTTGTAAGAAATGGGTATTACAATTATTGTACACTGTTACTTACGCATTTCGGGTGCGATTTACATCATATTTCTACATTTAAATGTGTATTTTTCGCTGAACAATTACGCCATTAAGGTTTCAATTTCGAGGTGCTCTGACGACCATGACTACCACTTTAGTATCCGAGCGGTCCCCCTGGCATGGACAGCCGCCAGGATTTGACATATTATGGATATAAAGTAGTTATGTTGAAATTAACTGGGATGTTCTTTTTTGACAATTAGAAGTGTTAAATCATTATTAGTTGCAAGAAATGCAGACAAATTGTATTGCAAGTAATTTCGATTAGCTTGCTAGGGATTGCTACAAATGAATTTTATTTTTTATACACACGCAATAATGTTTTTTTTTTCTTTCAAAACTCACTTAGTCTATTAGCTGCCACATGCTCTATTTGGATAGGTTATTATCTATTATTAGACTATTGTTTTTGTGCATTGAATCGATTGTCAACAATCAGATAATATGACCAAAAATGACATCATACTGATCAAAATATTATGAAAGCACTTTAATTATGCATACACAAGCAAATAAAACACTACATGCATGGATATTTCATGAACTAAGTGAGTTCTGAAAAACCTCAGTGATCATCAATGGATATGACCAAAATATAATACACAGACACATAGTTGTAATAACCTGCAAATGAGGACCTTGCGTATGTCCTCGGTTGAATAGGGTTAAATACTATCTAACCGAGGACATACACACCAGCTTTTTAGAGATATACAGCAAACATAGGACGTCCACGGTTGCAGGGTTGTCCTCGTTTGTACAGTATGTGTCCTAACATAGGTCCTCGTTTGCAGACATTTACAAACGCACCCCCACCCCACACACACACCCCACCCACCCCCACATACAATAGGATACACTGTTGCAATCATCCACATTGCTTGGACATGGTGAGTTTAGAAAATTTGCCTTCAATTGTTATTGAATATGGCGTCTGCAGAGCATCAAACTTGTAATTAGGACAAGACTCTCTTGCATCTACAAAATGAGGTAACAAATTGTCACAAGTTGTATTGTTCTGGGGTTTTTTCAAAATCCGTCACGCCGGCAGCTATTCAATGGCTATTGGACTAAGAGAGTTAAAAAAACACTCTTTAATTGATTGAATGATAACGACATTCATTAACATACATGTATATAGGATTCAGTACTTTTTCCCCCCAAATTTACTGATATTATTATAGATTGTATGCTACAATTTAAAAAGTACATCGTGCAGTAGAAAAGTTTATTATTTCTTGACTATAGCTGATGATGCATTTCGACCTTACTATTGCAATTTATTTATGTTCATTTAATAAATGCCAATTTTCAAACTAGAAACTAGATGTAGATCATATACATTTATGTAATTTCCGTCAATGAATGAGCCTAATCTAAAAAAAAAAACGTAAATAGATACTATTGTAACTATTTAATAAAGGTCAAACCTTTCTGTTCTGTGTTTGTGATTTTGAACACATAATAGAATAGAAAAAAAAAAAACACGGAAATATTATTTTCTTAACACTGCTGTTTGATGGGATCATATATTATTATTTTTTAACCAAAAATACACTGTTACAAAGATGCAGGTCCTTACAAGTGTTACAATTAATTCTGAAATTAGGTGTTGAACTGACTAATTTATTCTCATAATTTAATTTCGGTGTGTTTTGTTTCCGCAAAAAGTTTACATTTTAGATCAAAATGCATCATTTCAATCTATATTTTAAGATTTCATTATTGGTGATGCTATTCATGTTTTGAAATTGATGTTATGCATATTGCATAAATTAAGTATTCAGTATGTGAGTTTAACATGCAAAAAAAATATTTTTGGTCTCCTTTACTTTTTCCATGTGTCAAATGTCAAAAATAAGGCTCATTGGTTCTACAACCCGGAATTTTGACTTATATATATAGCGCCACAAATAATGTACATTTAGCTATAAATAGCGGCGCACTCTAGAATGAAAAAATGAAATAGTTCTTTTAAAATGAGCAACTTTATAGGGAATACATACGTGGACTTTGTTTCAGCCATTCAACAGAATGATTCCCTCGGTTCTCAATCTCACACGGCAACACTGCTGTCTTGGTTTCTGACACCTTTATTTCTTCCTTGTAGGGATTCAAAAATGACGGCTGGCCAGGAGCTATAAGAAATTGTATAAAGTAAGAATAAAAATGCAACATGAAACTTTCACGATATTCTACAAATATTTATCCTGTACAGTAAAAATCAAATCAAACCAAACAGGCTGTATCTCTACTCCACAATATAACTCCACATTTATCGTAGACAAACTAAACGCCTCTTAGCCCAAGTAATATGCTTTTGTTGTGTTTTGATTAATTTCTGTTTTTGTGAATCGTTATTTATTGAACTTTGATTATTGTAAACGCCAGCATTTACAGGATCTCTGCTGACGGGATGCTCTTTGTATACCATGAATAAATAAATAAAAACAATTTGTGTATTTCAATAAAGATAAAAATGAACATTAATAGTACAATGGTTTGTTTAGGAAATTACAACCACTGTCTGTGCTATTAGTTTTTGTAAATCTGCTTTATTAAAATTTCTTTTAAATTTGGTAACATCCTGATATTGTAACTAAAAATAAATACATAGAATAAACAACAGTATATATGTACAAATATTTGCACATCCAAGATATGAAATATACATGTAGTGGTATGAAATATATTAAAGTGTCATAATGTTAAGGAAAGAATTGTTTAAAAATACTAAAAATGTAGACAAATATCTGAATAAAGTATGCGTCCAAATGCAGTATATTTACTTAACACCATGACATGTTTATATACTTTACACACCCCATCACATCCCTCCCACACTCACACCCACATACCACTTACATATATCACATCCATCTAAAATACCACACATGTATAGAAAAGACATTGAAATAAATGATATATTAAGCAATGTTTACAATGCTGGAAATATTCTATAAATGACCAAGATAACATATACAGAAACATGTTTTATTTACAACTGGAAATCATTTATGATTTTTTTCGTGGATATGAAGTAGATATAATAAAGCAATTGAATACGCCAGAATAAGAACATCTCAACTCCAATAGCTCCCTTCTGTTAATTATACTTATAAAATGTAAATGCATTCAAATCTCTGAAAATGCTTTCACATCACTAAAATCGCGTTTCCATGTCAATATCCTAATCATAGTGTCACATTTGGTTGACATTTTTAGACATGTTAAATAACTGTTATAGTACATAGTGGCTATATTTAAACAGCCATTACAAGAAAACACCAACTCCATGAGCTCCGCTCTGCAACTAAATATGCTAGAAAAATTATCTAACAATGTCTAAAAAAAAGTCAACTACAAGGTCAAATGTGACACTTTGATTGGGATAAAGACATGGAAATGCTTTTTAGTGACTTGAAGGCATTTTCAGAGATTTGTATGTGTTTATATTTTACAGAACTTAACAGAAGGGAGCTAATGGAGTTGGGATGTTCTTATTCTGGCGTATTCAATTGCAAATTGCATCAAGAATGTATTTTGTAAAGAATCAATAAGAGTCAATAAAATGAAATAACTGCTTACCTAGTGTAACCTTTAACCCTTGTCTACCCAGGCTATTTTTTGTAACAAGTCTTTATCCACGGAAGGGCTTGTTACAACCCTCCTAAATTTTACGAACGGAACCATCTTTGAACCTTGTATCCCCTATCCAACGATACCAAGATCACAAAAATCGTCAAGGCGTTATGTCATATAGTTTGTCCGGGTAGTAAAATCAGGATTTTAGCAAAAAAATGGCACCAAATTCAAAATTTTGCAATAAAAGTTCAAAACAACGAATACTCAACGCAGGTTTTTTTTACTAACAAAGAAGGAAAATGATAATTCTAAGA
>JXSR01S011892.1:28129-38664 GCA_000969725.1 Ophiothrix spiculata | reverse complement strand
AGGGTCTATTCTAACCATTCATGACAAAATAATAATAACAATCGATCAAGATGTTACGTATTTATGACGTCATAAATCTGAAAATTTCGATTTTTCGAAAAAAAATGTAAAAAATCACAATTTTGCTTCAAAAATTCTAAATATCAGAATTTCATTGGTATTTTTGCTTTTACAGAATTAAGACGACACTTTTAACATTTCTTGTAAGTTTCAGCTCAAGTTGATTTTGATATTTTTCAAAATAACAAATTAAATTTATCCGCAGTGAAAACCACAAACCTGCTCCACACCTGAACTTTTACGGCTTATCTTACTCCCATTGGTTGAAAAATCCTCCATTTGTTTTGATAAGAATGACCGCAATGGATTAATCTATAACTGCTAAAATGTTCAGGGTCGGTTGTCTTTGCATTTTTATGCAGCAGAAAAAATATCCCAAAGTAATAGTGTATCCATCAGGAGGGTTAAATCAATTCAATGCTCAAACACACGCATTTCGACAAAAACACTATCTTTCTTTAAAAGCATGTAACTTTTTAATGCAACATGCTATTGCCATGAAATAAAATTCTTAGACAAGTTAGAACTACACAAAAATTGAATATTTAAGTATTTTTTTCAAAATTTATTCTCATCATTGTGAAAAAAATTACGAAATGTATACAAAATCAGGGTACAAAGAATTTTGATACACCTTGTATTAGATCTATGTTAAATACTTTGTTGTAAGATGTAAGACGTTATCAGAATACACTCGCAAGTTTTATTGTAAAGACTCTGTTTTATTTTTTCTCAGGAATACACTCGCAAGTTTTATTTCAACGACTTTGTTTTAAGAAGTTATTAGGAATGGGAGTTAACGTATGTAATTAAGACCGTTCTTTGCTTTCTTTAGATTTTTTGATATTTAAGCCTCACAATTAATAAGTGTTTTACACTATTTATTTTGGCGTTGCTTGCTCGTTTTTTTTTGTGTGTGTTGATTTTATATTGCAACAAACAATGTACATATGAACTGTCATTGAACTTAGCCAAGCATTTTTCCTTGCCGTTTTCCCATTACGTAATGAATTTTGCAGTCTCGGTGGTAATTACATAATGTGTCACATCTTAACACAGGACTAATTACTGCTTGTAACGGTCACTCAAATCATTATGCGTTAGCACTTGAAGTCAAAAGGGAAAAGACGGAATTAGGTACATTCCCCAGCTAGCCCCATGTTACCTAGGTTCGAGCGATAGATGGTATGTAATATCATTAACCGATTTGTTATATAACACGATATTCATGAGAGTGTGATCTCTATCAATTTTCTTTAAATAACCAAGTTGCGAAACCATGCATGTCAAAGATGTATGTCTATTTGTGTACAATTTGTAATGTAGATTTATTAAAGGTGTAGGTTCCGATAACATTCTCACCCCAGGGCTCAACCGGAAGTAGTATATTTTTGATGCCAAATGAAAGCCCATATTTTTCTACTTATGAATCTAATATTTCACCTCAAAATTATTAATAGTTTTTGAGATAGAGCACTAAATGTAAAATTACTTGGTATACCTATTTTCCATTTCTTTTGTACTTACATAACAGCCTTATCCCGAGGGTTGCATACTATTAAAAACATCTCAGGACACAAGCCAAGGTTAAAACCTTGCACAATGCATTCCAGAGATTAAGGTCAATCAATTAAAATAAATTATATATCCTAAAATAGGAACCTAAACCTTTACTTTAATACCATTTGGCAAAAAAATGGGCACTGTAATATTTCCTAAAAGGTAACCATTAATACGCATAACCACTCATCCATAGAAGTTTTAATCTCACAAACATATATCTGATTCAAAGGCCCGCAGTCGTTCAGATCATGCGAGTTTTCTTGGGAATGTTTTGTTTTAGAAAGTTTATACCAAAAAAAACCACAACAAGTATATTCATCAGAGAATCGTTTCAAAAGATTGAAATATCAATATCAATATCTATTAGATTTAACGTGGTGTCTTATCAACTGTTCCTTTCTTACAATAAATAATATACAGTGCAACAGGCCTTATTTTTCCTAATTTCAAATTACTATAATATTATCATGTACGCAGTGCCTGATTGATATTTCAAATATATATTAGCCAAGGGCAGCCCCTTATATGCCAAAAATTTCAAGGTCATTGGTTCACTAGAAGCTGAGATGAAAGCTTGTTTTGTATTGGTCAAAAGTAGGATATTGCTGGCAAGGCCAAATATGATGCCAATCAGTGGTGCGTTTATTGAATGCTTCAGCTGAATGATCTGGTCATTTAAACACACGCTATTGATTTGGTGTAATGAGTGTATGAATGGTGTTGTGGGCAATGCTAAACCATTGGGTAACCAATGGTCTGAAAAATACAATAGCTGTTAATTGCTAACAGAACACTAGTGCCTTTAAAACTAGTCCATAATTAAGAAATGTTAATTATAACTGATTCGTTGTTTTATTTCCAGACAAAATGTTGCAGAAGTTATTCATAACCATAGTTTACATAGATTTATGATGAAATTTTGGTGCTTGACCTTGAATTTTCTGTTAAATTAGCAAAAATGTCGAAATGGTTTCCAAGTCAAAACACAATTAAACAGTAATTGTGTTGTAACTTCAAAAGTATGAAGTATTTCAAAAAATCTGTCTAACAGATTTTTTTAACATGTTTTTCTTTATCCCTTAACACCAAAATGAGAAAATTTGATAAAATTCTGAACAAAATATAGGCAGTTCAAAAAATTGTAATTTTTGCACATTTTGGGGTAAAAAAGGGGAAATACGCAAATTAATAAAAATCCGTCTAACAGAAATTTTCACCATGAGGTAACAAACTGTCTGAATGCACAATTTCCAAATTAATGTAAAGATTGTCAAAAATATAGGCATTTATAGATTTCCCTGGTTTAAAATATGCTAATTACATGCACATGATGATATTCTAAATTAAATTTTTAACATAATTTACATCTTTTAAGTGTAATGTTGAAAATATTACACTTAAAAGAGTTTCATTGAAATACAAATGAGTAGTTTATATTTTAGCATTAACCAGATGGTTAGGGAAAATAAGGCCTGTTCCACTGTAGAGCATAGAATATGTCATTATGGTGAAGAACACTATATTTCATGACGCTTGATCAGTCACAAACGTTCTCAAAGAACGTTGAAATTGTCATTGATATTGAGAATGAAACTCACATATTGTATTTCCGGTTAAACAAGTTTGAATAATTACAAAATGAACTTTAAAGTAAAGACTTAAATCAGAAAATAATATACGGTCAAAAAAAACCAAGTCTGTCTCCCGTAGCAGGTAGGAAAAATTGCAATGCGGGTTGCGTATTTTATTTGTTTTTTGAAACATTCTTGAAAAAGCAATGCGCACCGTGTTTTTGCCAGCCTATTGCTGAATACATCACTTATCCCCAATTCGTATACATTGAATATTAGCAAAATTATAGTCCAGTTTAATAGTCGAAGGGGATCTGAATCGAAGTTCGTTTGTTTTCATGGGTTAGCCCGATGATACCAGTAAGCATTTTTTCGGGAATATTTCTTTCCCCACTATCAGGATTTGTCATTTTTGTCAATATTTCCATTTTTATACAAATTTGAGAGAAAAAAGATAGTCGTGAATTTAAGACCATTAAAAAGATCATGGGAACAGACATGTTTCATTTTTGAGGCCTTATATAAAAGCATTAGTCGGTTTTGTAGTTAATCTCGTCATTGATAAGATCAACTTCAACTCTCTTTGTCACACGTACTATAATTACATTCTTACAATCATAGAAGTGATAAAATGAGACATTTATCACTAACTTGAGTTAGATTAAGTAATGTAATAGATCACGCTTTTACACCAATTCACAGGTAATTTAACTTATATTAACTTTTCTTAATCTTTTTAATGCGTGACAATTTGCTTGTTTATTACATTACTATTTCTATCGTGATTACATCATATCGTTATCTTTAATGAAGTATGCTTTTAACATTTTTATCGAATACCCTGCTAATAGTACGGTTGATAAAACATAAAACTCTGTTTATAATTGTATGTGTTTTTTCCGCAAAATTATTAAACCAGAATTACAAGAATGTTGATGGTGACAAAACAAACTAAAAATACCAAAAGACTTGTAGCAATTTTTTTTAATTACCATTAAATACATTGTTACTTGTATCAAAGAGTTAAAAATAAAATATTGAAATATCGTTTTATGGAAAACGAACAAAACAATTTCAATGCATCCTTGGATTGTTTTATTTTGATAAGAAATGTATTGCTTTAATAACTTACTTTAATCACATATTGGCAAAGAAGAAAGACAAAAGAAAGGGCATTCTGGGCTATCATTCCAGAAAATAAAAAACGAAAAAAAACCTAATATAAGATGGAGCAAATACTACATTCAGACTAATCAATCTATGAAAATTCATTGGGGTACGTGGACAAAATGTATTTTATGCACATTAACCAACTTTGACAAGCTTACATTTTCCTACATTTTGAATATGTTGTTTGGAAGGTCATCAACAGTTAGTTTCAGCCAAAAAACCTTGTGTTGCAATTTTGTCTACGTCAAAAATTCAGATTTACTAGCCTCATTGTTGAACTCTAAAGAGACTGCAAGCAGTATATGCAGGAGAAGGGTAACGTTTTTTGCAGCAAAAAATGTCACAGTAGCTACTCCCTAATTGTTAACGGTGTTTATTCGTGACACAGAATATATAAAAAGTACAACGAATGGTAGTAGAAACAAACGTCAAAAACTCATTCAATTCAAAAGTAAACGCTTAAAAATCATTCCAACGTATCGATTCATGATTTAAAAAAATAAAGTTGTGTATTCGATTATTGCAAGGTTTGATATTTGCGGGGAAATCTCGATTTGACAGCCATCAATCAATCAATCAATCAATCAATCAATGATACACAGTACATGCATGGAATGCATACCCCATGAAAGAATCTATTAGTACAGGGGACCATCAACGGCTTTACGTGGCTTTCGAACTATGGAGCAAGTAGAGTAACGTTTCTTGCCCAAGGAAATAGGAAGACGAAAACCGCCCGGCTCGGGGCTCGAAACCACAACCTCTGCATTACGAGACGCGTGCTCTAACCGCTCGGACACGCATAACGATATTATTCACTTTATACATTCTCGGTGTTTTTTGAAACAGAGAATAAAACTGTTAATCGTAATATTATGTCAGTTCTCATTCATCTCGCAAGCCAGGTCGAGGCTCTCCCAAAAATGGCGAAACCGTACATTTGTCTAAAGTAACTAAGGGTAAAAACAAAGGGTTGGAATGTGTCACTGAGTTAAGGGCACAGTTAACCCCTCATTTTCTGAAATATTGTATGCCTTGTAACTCAGCAACCGATAAGTTACCTCATATAAAAGTATACATTTCTAGATTTGGATTTTCATGTAGAAGATGATGGTTAGGTCAGTTTTGGACCAAAATGCATGATTTTGGACCAAGGTCCAAAAAACCCTTGTTCTTGGACCACTATATTTACAAACAACCTAACTTAATTTTGAAAAAATAAAAGTTGGACCTCGGATGCTGTTTAGAATCTAGAAATACATGTCTAGGAACGCATTTCTCAAATTTTTGATTTTTACCTTACTTTTTGAAATATTGCCAAAAATAGGCCTAAAATAGGCCAAAAATGACCAAAAATCATTTTGGGCAAATTTTGGACCTATTTTTGGCAATATTTCAAAAAGTAAGTCAAAAATCAAACAATTGAGAAATGCGTTCCTAGACATGTATTCCTAGATTCTAAAAAGCATTCGAGGTCCAACTTTTATTTTTTCAAAATTTAGTTAGGTTGTTTACAAATTAATGGTCCAAGAACATGGGTTTTTTGGACCTTGGTCCAAAATCATACATTTTGTTTCAAAACTGACCTAACCATCATCTTCTACATGAAAATCCACATCTAGAAATGTATACTTTTATATGGATTTACTTATCGGTTGCTGAGTTACAAAGCATGAAATATTTCAGAAAATGAGGGGTTAACTGTGCCCCTAACTGAAGTGACAATGTCGGTCGTGTTAAAAACAACGGCATTATAGCATCATAAACTTTAGTATTTACTGACATTCTCACTGCAAGTGAACAATGTAATTCAAGCAGTTTATACTGCCATCACGTCTAACACTGGGTATTTCGATGGTGTCATGTATCAATATTCCTTGATATTAATATTTGCTATTATTGTACCGAGTGCGTGAAGAGGCATACTAAGTGGTTAAGCTTTGAGCAGCCCGCTTGGCGTACAAGAAAACGATATTATTGAGTAGATTTAGTAAGCTGCATATGACATTGACGGATCACTGAAGAATATTAAAGTAATGAAAGTAAATGGAGGGAAAACTGTCTCGAACTTAAAAAAGGATATTTATCTCTTATCCAAAGTAACATTGGCGTAATCTGTAAATGTAAAGTATTGGAACCAATCTATTGCTCTGCCTTGAATAAGATACTTGATAAAGATATTGTATGGCATAGATAGCCAATATCACAATGTATTGATATTTGCGAACTGTTTATCGTGTTAAAGAAACAAGATAAAGTTTACTATTTTCAAAAAGTTAATACGACAAGGTATTGTTGTCTTGCTTTATATCTAACAATGCGTCACTCTCCCGTTAAGATAGAAAGGACAATTATTTGTAGTATCTAGCAGTTATGAATAATGAAGTAAATATCAAATGCAAACAATCAAAATCGCGTATTGGCGATGCCTCAAAAGACACTAAAAATAATGTTGTATTGTAGTATCAATATTTTGGGTGATTTATATTTCATCAAACTGTGTGCAAACTCGAAAATCTGAAATGATGCAACCGCTTTAAGAAAACTGCCTTTCCTTTTTGACAATACATTTCTGCTTGTTTTGGTCATAAAAGTAATTTCAAATGATTGCCGATTTGACTTATCTTATGACTAAATTTCCCCACGGAAAAACTTCCACGTCAGTTTATCCGTATTGTAATGTTTTCATCTGTTAAGAAAAAGACTAAACTTCCTTTGTTAACACAACGAAGCATCGAAATAGAAGGTTTGCACGACACGATACGCACCATACACGCAACCGTTCTCGCCAATCAAAGTCCGCCTTCCATAGACCACAACGGAATAAAGCGTGAAACTAATGTATAGAGTTGTAAGCCTACACTGTGTTGCGCAACCCGGACAGTAACATCTAATAGCAATGGTCGCTAATCCCGTTGTGATTGCTAACACCAAAATTGATCGCTAAATAGCAAGTATTTTTAACATTTTAGCTAACCTTTTGGAGTTTTGTGATCATAACGGGGTTAGCTATCATTGTTAAACATTAATGATCGGCCCCAGAGGACCGGGTAACAACATTCCTTGTACATGTATCCCTATAAAGCATGTGGCTTAAAAGGGGTCGGTAGCTTACAGTATACACTGGTTCATTTACTCAGAAGTCATCAGCTTGCTAGAATGAACAAAAACTAGCGATATTACACTCTCACTTTAACCAAGATTAAGTCAATATGTGACTGTCCATCTCAAACTAGCCGTAAATATTGCCCAACAGATGAAAATACATGTCAAAGTTGCATATTTGCCGAAATTGATTTTTGACATATTCGCAATCCTTGTGTTTACTTCAAAACACCAGCAAAGTTTCATTTCAAGAAATATGAAATGAAATTGTGTATATTAAGGACAATCAACAGAAAATAAAGGTCTTACTGATCTATGAACGCGTTTATCTCAGTTATTTATATTTTTACTCCCTGACGGACCATACATTTATTTGGGTGTCATTTTAATCCTTATAGTACGGTCTTTGCAAATGTATAACAAGTGAAATTGACAAGAGACTGCATTTACGGCTGGTTTTGGGATGGACGGTCACATATATTGTAATCCGTCAACAAGATCGGATTAACTAACTATCAACTTTGATCATGTTTCATGATTACAAGTGTTTCTTTCAATTTTAAAGAGATTAAATGCTACTTTATGAATATTTTACTTTATGTTGGTTAATGATGATAGATACAACTAGCAAACTCATGTTATTGCTGTAGCATTTATAGATATTCCGTCAAATTGTTTTTCTTTTTTTCAGTGACACAGTTTAGTCAACAGTAGTTTCAAGTTATTGCCGCTATCCCTGACGTAATGAATTGATTTCCCGTAAGCTAAAATTTTTTGAGTTATTTCATATAATAGTAACATTTTGTAACCAGCATAAATTTAAATGAATATATGGTGTGTATTTTGTAACATTACAGACCTCAAAACATGAATACGGTTGAATATAAGGGATTTTTATTTGTGTATATGTATTTGTATGCAAGAAATGAATATTTTAAACTTTAATTAAACTTAATGAATAGTATACAGATGTTCTTTCATTAACCTGCTGATTCCTGATGCCCTTGTGGTAATCACACAGAGTGTCAATTTTTAACACACGGCTAATTATTCCTTGTTATGGTCACTCAAATCATTTTCCCTTAACAATTTAAGTCAAAAGAGAGAAGGTAGCCATGTGCTACCACGGTGTGAGCAATAAAGTGCCTCGGGAAAGTAATATCAATAACCGGTTTGTTTTCATCGTTACTTCACATACATATACGTAAATGTATCGTGTTCCCATAAAACAACAAAACAGTAACGTTTTTATCATGTGAAGATGCTACATTCTTCTCAGTTGTAGAGTAGATGTGTTCGGTCAATACCAAATTTTGTACAACCAAGTCCCCAAAAGAGCACGTCACTCCACGTGTACGTATTATATGTTCTCAAAAAAACAACAAAACCACAAAGTTTTTTATGATGCAAATATGCTACATATTTTCTGTTGTAAGTAGAATTTTTCGGTCAATAATCTTATAGGCAAGTTCCCAAAAGAGGGCGGTTAAATTATCCTTGCGTATTGAATATCAATGAAAGTAGCATGTAAAATTTCACCAAAGCATACTTAAAGCTTGAAAGGAACTTTATTGCATAAAATACAGATTAAAAGTAATATGTAATGCGCAAGTAATACGATACACCTCTAGACCCATGTTTAAGATTCAAGCATTAGTCGCTTTTGATTTTAGTTACTATACTTGATAAGATCACGTTTAATTGTCCTTAAAACACACACTCTGATTACATTCTAACAATATAAATGATAAAATGAGACATTTAATAACTGTGATATTATGTAGCGTAATCATGGGAAATGGATCACGTCTTCACCTTAATCCACAAGTAATTTAACTCAGTGCATTTTTTCTTCATATTTTCAATACGTGATAGTTCGCGCCTTTTTTAAGATTCATCTATGGATGGTCTTGATTGATTTAAAATCGCATAATAAAAAATAAAATCATAAAATAATGATAAACTCTGTTATTTGTTGTTAAACGTTGTTTGTACATATCTTAGTTTCACCTTTAACTCCCTGGCAACCTTTGAAGGACCATAACTTGACTTCTGGAAACCGAGAGAACTTCAATATCCGTCAGAAGAATCTATTTCTACTCTATTCTAAAGTAGAATCATTCAGTCAATACCATTTGGCGCAAAACCATCGGTCATTTTAACTGTAATATTTCCAGAAATTTATTTAGCCCAGGACTATTTTTGGCCTACGGATTTTAGTGATTAGTTATTGTTTCGAAGAGAGCAAGATACAGAAGAAGTACTCTTTTCGGGTCAGCATAAACAGGACATCCTATATTCATGATAACAGTAACCGACGCGTCGTTGGTTTGTAATTTAGTACAGTTGAAAAAAGCTACAAGGAACAGTAAAAAAAATGAGTAATCATTTTATATATCTTAATATTTAGATACGAAAAGTAAATTAAAACTATGTACATCTGCCTCAACTCAAAAGGGGGAAACAAAATAATGTAAGAAAGGATGAGAGAGAAATGTTAGAATAAGTGTCATTGGTTTCTCCCAAGTAATAATGTTGGTGATGATAAAAAAAAAACAAGATATATTATCATAAACCTTGACATTTACTGATATTTAACTGCAAGTGAACAATGTAATTCAAGCCGTATATACTGCCATCACGACTAACACTGGGTACTTAGATGGTGTTATGCATCAGTGTTCTTGATGTTAATATCGCTACAATTGTACCAAGTTTGTGAAGGAGCGTATGAAGTGGTTAAGCTTTGAGCAACCCGTACAACTTGGAAACAATATGGCCAAGTAGATTTGGCAAGATTCTGATGGCATTAACGGATCATCAAGGAATATTAAAGTGATGCGCACGTAACATAAATGAAACTGCTTACATTTGTAAAAGTATTATCCCTCCTGCATCAAAAACACGTTTTTGTTTGGGTACTACAACATGGGATAAAAATAAAAAAGGACTTTGTCTTAAACAAGACAGGCGATAAAAAATTTTGCATTGGAGATATATTATGGGATTTTTTATTGTTTGTTTGCTTGTTCATTTGCTTGTTCTATTTTTTTCTTTTTTGGTATG
>JXSR01S011892.1:6179-18520 GCA_000969725.1 Ophiothrix spiculata | reverse complement strand
CGTTATGAGCCATTCATATTGCAGTTATCGTCCACTGCACGCTACACCACAGAGTAACAGAGATGACACTGCACTAAGCTCAAAACACGGTCCCACGGGAATTTTGATTAGATTTGTGGCGTTATGAGCCATTACCGACCAACATAGAGAATGAAAAGCAGTAAGATTGAAATGGAACTATAACGTATTGAGGATCTGATACGTAATCTCTACAAAATAAAAGCACAGAGTGTTCATTACAGATCAAAATTGTAAGCTACTTCTTTTTCCCCTGGAGAACTCCTGCAGAATCAAGCAGACGACCAATGCTCTTGCATAACTTAAGGCAGTATCTACTATATCAAACATGAATGTACATACAATCTTCTAGCATTGGATTGGGTTGAAGTGAAATGTATGCTTAATGGGAGTATCTGCTATGCTTTATGAATGTACATACTGCGGTTTTACTTTATATGGCAGACGTAATCCTTTGAAGGCAACATGAGACGGGCAACTGAATCATTTGTCATTGTCATATTATTATAAGATATATATGATGATTTATTTGACAATATGCTCTATCTGTTTCAACTCAAAGGTACATTTGACAATTTATTTAGAGAATCTGTCATTAAAACAAGAAATACTATATCACTAGTTATTGACGTACAGGATATAAATTTTTGAATTCATTTAATTGACTAAATAAAATGACAATAATACACGTTCTTATCAAAATTTGTATTGGTTTCGGGGGCTGAGGAACTGGGAAGTTGTGATCTGAAGCAATAGCATACATTGATATTTAAGGAATACTCTGGTCACATAACCTTGCGGCGAGGTTACGATGTGCTTACGGCGTCATACTGGGTAGAATTTTAGCGGACACCGATCGGACACCGGCTGGTGACCGACCGGTGTCTAATAATCCTGGATCCCGCGAGTGTTAATGCTTTTACGATGTTGTTGTAAATGGACATCACTATTTTACTTTGGCCCAAGGGTCAGTGTGTTTTCTTACACTATTAAACATGGCATGTCATTCTCTACGGGGTCAGATGAATTTCCAAATGCATTTATTTATTTTAACTTTATCTTACAGCGATGATCAGTTTAAAGGCATTAGCGATCAAAGTGAAGGTCAACTTTCCTCAAAACCTACTGATTTTATTGCATTTTTACTACCTAATATCCATAACCATTCTTGTTGAACTTGAACATTTATAGAAAAACAGATAATTATTTGTGCTTTAAATTAACTAATTTTTCGGAGAATGAGAAATTCATTGATAGTTTTTTCTAGAAATAAATCACTAAATTCTTAAAATTTGAACTTCTTTTTCACTAACAATATATTGTATTGCCCTTCCTAAAAGAATAATATTCACTTTTAAATCAACAGCCGTATATTTGCAATCTCGAATTTTAGGAAAATAGAAACACTGCTGACATGACCAAAAGAAATTATTTTTGGCTGAAATTTGTCTTTTTAGAGCAAGTAATATGATTTTGTGTGTTTGTTCTGATTCTATTAATGTGTTTCTTTGATTCAATAAGTTTTCAAAAGTTTTCATACCCAAGTAGATCATAGTTAATGCCTTTAAAGTAATGGGGCAAGCTTCACGAGAGCTTGGAATTAACATCCATGTACATCGATGTACATTCAAGGAGTAGAGATTGGGTCTATATAAACGATGACGCGTCAATAAGACGTGGTTTCACACTGCGTATTCAACTGCGCGTACGTGTTTCCGCTTAGCTATACCTACGTGCCTTAACAAGTCCCTCGTAAACGGTCAGACACTCAACCCCCTATATTTTTGGAACGGAACTCAAATATGGACTTGGTTTTGCTATCAATAGATAGGTATGGTCCTCCCCTATTCAACGATACCAAGATCTTTAAATCGGCCAAGGCGTTAAGTAGTTATAACGTCCTAATGTTCATCTGGATCGGAAAATCGGGATTTTGGAAAAATGGCCACCAAAATCAAAATTATGCTATATAAGTTTTAAACAACGGATTTTTGCTAATCAAGAATGGAAATGATAATTCTAACATACCCTGCAAGTTTTAGTTTCATAGCATGCATATATTGTTCAAAATGGCGACTTAAAATTTTCCAGGCCTCACCACCCTACACCCGAACTTTGACGGCCTACCCCAACCCTACCTTAGGTGGTACACCCCAAAAATTTTCATCAACATGATCGCAAATGTTGTTAAAGAGATTACCCAAATGCCTTGGGTCGGTTGCCTTTGCGTTTTTATGCAGCCGTGGAAAAACCTTAGGGGACACCCCCCGGTAAACGTTTAAATGGACGAGTTTGAGAACATATTGGAACGGCGAAAATGTTTTCAATGTTATTATTTTTAGCATGTGACAAAAGTTCACCTTTAAACAATGAAATAGATGGAGCATGTTAACTAAGTCTGAAATTCAGATGAGATAGACTTTTGAAGATGACATATATAGCAAGTAACCTGTCTCGCTATTCTTTCAAGGGATTACGTGTCAGATCCCTGCTACGTTATCGCTATTTATCAATCTTTTGGGCTTTTTCCTATAGTCAGTCGAGAATATCTTTCAACGCCACGTTTCTGATCCAAACTCATGCATGTTTTGTCTTGTTAAGTGTGGATGAATACGCAATGCATTAGCAATTTCATCATAATAATGGTGTATCAAAATTTGTGAAAGTCTTAATTCGCATGGGATTTGTTTCCTTCTTGAATCATCTAATCATAATTCATCCACGTTGGATCTAGAAAGAATATGTAACCACCGATCTTGTGTGCCACGAATAACAATAATAGTCTAAGACTTATAGCGATTCAATGGTTATATAATCGAACTATTTAGGGTTTTTTTTCAATCCAAAATGTCTGCTGGTCTCAGTAATGATACAAATATTCAGTAATTACCGCTTAGACTACCGTAATAAATTATTTACCTTTTTTTAAACCTTGGAATTCAATCTTATTTTGTACAATTATCATCAGCTTCATTAGAAAGTAAACATACTTTGTAAACAATACGAAGCAACAGCTAGACCTTACTAACTCTGCTGTAGTTGTAGTTTTTTAAATTAACCCTTGTCTCCCTGAGATGTTTTTTATTTTTGTAACACGTCTTCCTGGGGTAGGTTACTGCCCCCTCTGTGATTTTAAAAGTTTAGTTGTTTAATAATATTATAAGAGTAGGCTCTTTTCTTTCTATTAATACCAAGATCATGAAAATCGGTCAAGACGTTACTTAATTATGACCCCACAAAGTATATAATTCCGGACCAAAAAAATTATAATTTTGGCAATTTGGTACCCCCCCTACCCTTTAACGGCTTCATCATACCACATCTTAGGTGGTACTCTCAATTTCTTTTACAAGAAAATTAAATAATGTATACAAATTGTTGCTTAAGTGTCCAGGGTCACTTTGTTTTGCACTTTTGTTCAATCGGTAATAACCTTTACTTCCGTAGGAAGACGATGGTTATGACCCACATTTTTATAGAAATATATACACTTTTAAATGAAAAGAGTGAACACTCACTTTTTCGAACGGGGTTTCACTCAAAAAGAGTAAAATGTCACTCTTTTAGAGTTATAATTCACTCTTCGAGGGAGTGAAAATTGCACACAATATTTTAATATGGATTTGGAAACCTTTACATGACATTGGCAGACCACTGAAGGATAACTTTTGTGCATGCTACATAGTGAAAATTAAAACTGTTAAATGGCGTATTATTTCCGTATCAACATAATAATTCGCTTAAATATGCCAAAAGTTGAAATTATTCCCGTCCTGATAACAGATAAAAAGACATGTCAATTTTACTTTGTTAACTAAATTTGTAACTAATTTGTAACTTTGGAGTCTCACAGTCTGTCATTTTTAGCGACATCATGATTTTCAGGCCAAACAATTTAGGGTTATTAAAACGTAATACGACGAAGAGTCTTGGTATATCAAATCATCTATCCTGCTCCTGTGGAGGCACTTAAAAACAATTAGCATCAAGCAATCGCTGTTTCGTTTATTAGCGAGGGATTACAGTAATTAAAAAATGCAAACAGTACCTACACAATTAAAATCGCATACAAAAATGCAATCAAGTCACTCAGTTAAGAAGTATATATATCGAAGCATTGGTTGTAAATCGAATATTTCAAATAGTTTAAAACAAAGTTAGCATTATTTCAAATGTCGTTTCTAATACTAAGTATAATAATATGATATTTCTTAATAAACAAAGCATGAACTTGGACAATATTTTTGTGAGCATTTAATTTCGCAAATTCTTTTCCCTCGCGAAATTTGCAAAATTAAATACCTCACGAAATTAACATGTTTTACAGTATCAAACGAGTCGTCCAAAGTTCTTATCGAAAATATAAATAGTAATTTATGAAAAAATACACAATATACAAGGGGTCGGTTGTTTAAACTATTGCTGCCTAAACAGCAATACACTATGGAGATTATTGGCGGACATCGCTCCCTATTATTTAATATGGCAGTTCCAATCAGTTTCTCCAAGTTCTCTTAACGAGATTGCCAATCATCCTTTGATTCACCATTGGAAAGATGACTGTTACTGTTATAAACATGATTTCAATAGAGTGAAACAAAACTTAAACTGGATTAAAATCAATGACAACAGCAAATATTTTCGTCAACAAATCGGTTATTGTTTTGGCTTAGTGTAAAAAGGACGCGAGCTTCTCTAAGAAATATAGCTCTTTAACTTCTCAAAATCTTATGGATCCAAATACATATGTCAAAACTCGCCACAGAATAGTAGGCAACAAACCTAGTCGAAATATAGAATCAGTCGCTAATTTATATAAGGGAATTAAGATTTTCAGCTTTAAAATGTATTTATATATGACACGGTCAAGAAAAATGAGAAATATGTCTGTATTTTTCATTTTTCATTTTTTATTATAACCTAATTAATATGCATTTTTTTAAGTTCCATGAGAATTAGTTACAGAGATATGACAATTCTGAGACCTTAAAAAACAAAGAAAAACAAACGAGCCCACTTCCTTTATGTTTCTGTATTAAAACATAATATTGTGACATCCGACTCATCCCCCTCGATAATGCCACATCTTGTATCAAATGTTGTAAATATTGCTCTCACAGAATAATCTATAAATTTTAAAATCAAACCAGCAATATGAAACACGATACCCTGCCTTGTAGTATCTTACAAGAGGTGGTATATATAGACATGATATCCTTGTCATATCATGTTTTCTTTATAATAGGCTAGTGATGGAAGAGAATTGTCATACTTCAGCTCATAAATACTGCCGGTTATATATTTAATATCTTTCACAATTGTTTTTCCCTAATCGTTTAACGAGGACGAATCCTTTAAGATTGTTTTGTTATCTTGTTGGTAGTCATTGCCATGATAAAGGCATTTTTATGCACATATTTAAATCAAAAATGCAATTTTAAAGCACTTTTTACCATTAAATGTTTTAAATGAGCTATAGAAATGTAACAAATGTAACAAATTTCTATAAATTTTCTGGTCCAATGCAACATTCTAAATCTCGGACAATAAAGAGAGTCTAGTGTGATCAGACAAACTTTCAAGATTTAATCAGGTTTATTCAAATTCTAAATTTTCTGTTGTGGTTGTTGTGTTGTAGTTGCTTTTCCTGAAAGGGTGTTTACCCATAAATAAAATGAGTTTTCCATTTAGAGTATTTGTTCTTAGTACTGTGGGACATGGTCATTTTAGATCGATGAAAGTGGCAAATATGAGTTACTGTGAGTTATGTGTAACTCCATTGGAATGGGGTAAAATTTAGTCTTCTTACATAATTCTAGTTTTCTGAAGAACGGCTCGACCGATTTTGCTCACAGTTTCACCGATGAAAGAATAAAATATACTATTTGTTATGATGAAAAAAGTTAAATATTTTGTCCGTTGGTTTCTAAGATATGATCAAAAACCAGAGGGTGAATTAAGCCCTTCCCACCATTCAATTCAAACAGCACACTGAGTGATACAACTGCATAGACTTATATTATAAAACTACTGATGGAAAACTTGCTATAGAAAATGTATTATTTTGTCCAAGTGTGAATGAAAAGGACCTTCAGAAAGAGGAAAATCACAGCTTGATATCAATGCAAACAAATCTCAGTTGGACAGAGTTTTTCATTCCCAAAATACAGTTTTAAACAGATTAAATTCAAACTGTTTACCATACAAATGAATGCAGTAGTGGAGTGACCTTGGTTAACATTCCATTGGGTCAACTGAGTGTTGCTGTGTGTTATGGGAAGGGCTTCTGAATTCACCCTTTGATCAAAAACTAAAGTGATGCATTTTTATTGGGACACCTTGTAGATCTATAAATCTGCAGATACCGATGTAGACTTTATCAACATCATCAGATTCCAGCTAAACATCTTCGACCCCAATTTTCTGCATTGTAATACTAAGTCAGAAAATGTATTACAAATACACTATACCATACATTAAAGCAAAGTGTCTCTTTGCGTATGGAAGATAGTTTAGTCCAGACTCGGTGTGGATTTATTAATGAGGTGATATGAAAAAGGAGAAAAAAATCCATCTTGAAACAAGTTTGATCCTGACGCATTATTGATGCATAACACATTCATCTAACTAATATATACAACACGGGAATTTAGATTATATCTATGGCGTTGTGAGCCATTACCGACCAACATAGAGAATGAAAGCACTAAGATTGAAATGGAACGTATAGAGGTCTGATGAGGTCTGATACGTAATACCTACACAATAAAAGCGCAGTGTGTGCATTACAGATCAATTGTAAGCTACTTCCTTTTCCCTTTGAGAACTCCTGCAGAAATAAGAAGACGACCAATGCTCTTGCACATTTTAAGGAAGTAACTACTATATCAAACATAGTGCACATACAACCTTCTAGCATGGGATTGGATTGAAGTGAAATTGAATGCTTAATGGAAGTATCTGCTGTGCTTTATGAATGCACATACTGTGTTTTTACTTTGTATGGCAGACGTAATCCCTTGAAAGCAACATGAGACGGGCAACTGAATCATTTGTCATTGTCATATTATTATAAGATATATATTATGATTTATTTGACAATATGCTCTATCTGTTTCATTTTAAAGGTACATTTGACAACTTATTTAGAGAATATGTCATTGAAACAAGAAATATATCACGAGTTATTGACGAACAGGATATACATTAAAATGACTAAATAAAATGACAATAATACACGTTCTTGTCAAAATTTGTATTGGTTTCGGGCGCTGAAAAGAACTGGGAAATTGTGATCTGAAGCAATGCATACATTGATATTTATGGGATACTCTGGTCACATAACCTTGCGTCAGGTTTTACGATGTGTTTACGACGTCATACCGGGTAGAATTTTAGCGGACACCGATCGGACACCGGCTGGTGACCGGTCGGTGTCTAATATTTCTAGATCCCGCGAGTGTTAATGCTTTTGTGATGTTGTTGTAAATGGACATCACTATTTGAATTTGGCCCCACGGGCAGTGTTTATTCTTACACTATTAAAATGGCATGTCATTCTCGACGGGGTTAGATGAATGTCCAAGTGTATTTATTTGTTTTAACATAGTCTTGCAGCGATTATCAGTTTGAAGCAATGGGGCAAGCTACACGAGAGTTAGAAATTAAAATCCATGAACATCGATGTATACATATTCAAGGAGTAGAGAATGTGTCTATATAAACGATGACGCGTCAACAAGATGTGGATTCACACTGCGTATTCAACTGCGCGTACGTACGTGTTTCCGCTTACGAGTTATACCTACGCGCCCTAACAAGCACTCGAAGTTTCGTGTAGCTTGTTCAAATGGGGCATACTTAGTTCGACACGGCGCTAGTCCGACAATGCGCTAGTCCGAAAATGAAATACACGGCGCTAGTCCGACACGGCGTCAGTCCAACACGGCGCTAGTCCGAAAATAAAATACACGGCACTAGTCCGAATCTGAAAAATACTGTGTCGGACTAGCGCAGTGGATTTTGGATTCGGACTAGCGCAGTGGATTTCTGTTATACACAATGCATTTTTGTCGGATTAGCGCATTGGTTTTCAGATTCGGACTAGCGCAGTCTTTTTCAAATTCCAACTAGCGCGGATTATGTCATTTTCGGACTAGCGCAGTGTGTTTTCATTTAAAAATTCGGACTAGCGCAGTGTCGGACTAGCGCAGTGGTTTTCATTTTCAGGTGTAGGAAAAGTGTGTAGTCGGACTAGCGCAGTGTCGGACTAGCACAGTGTCGCAATACCAGCATGTCGAACTAGCAGGTGCACCCCGTTCAAATGTAGGTTTAACGCTTCGTGTCTAAAATGTATTCCTGTAAAGATAATTTATGTTTTGAAGAATACTGCATAGTACACGGTATGTAAAATCCGAATTATGTTAAAACTTCATTCAATACAATACTAGTATAATGCACTAAGAACACTCTGGGAGATTGAAATGAACCATTTACTCTTAAAAGAACAATTATTACTTTAACATCGTTTAAAACAGTGAAAAACTCTTAGATTAAAAAATACGCTAAATGTTTCTACTAAACTGATTGTTAAGTTGTGTAAGTAAAGAAAAAATATAATAAGATCGACAACAAAATGTATATCTTTAAAAGAAACTGAATAAGCTTAAATATAAATATTGTTTTTTGAGATTCCCCTAAATGGAAGAGTTTGAGAACTTTTTAAGAACAGCGATATTTTGTTTCAATGTTTTTTTTTTTTTTAACATGTGACAAAGGTTCACCTTTAAACAATGAAATAGATAGAGCATGGCAACTAAGTCTGAAATTCAGATGAGATAGACTTTTGCAGATGACATATATTGCAGTTACCCGTCTCGCTTTTCTTTCAAGGGATTACGTGTCAGATCCCTGCTACGTTATCGCTATTTATCAATCTTTTGGGTTTTTTCCTATAGTCAGTCGAGAATATCTTTCAACGCCACGTTTCTGATCCAAACTCATACATGTTTTGTTTTGTTAAGTGTGGCTGAATACGCGATGCATTAGCAATTTCATCATAATAATGGTGTATCAAAATGTGTAAAACTCGTAATTCGCATGGGATTTGTTTTCTTCTCGAATCATCTAATCATAAATTAATCCACGTCGGATCTTGAAAGAATATGTAACCACCAATATTGTGTGCCACGAATAACATTAATAGTCTAAGACTTATAGCGATTCGATGGTTATATAATCGAACTGGTGTTTTTTTTTTTCAATCCAAAATGTCTGCTGGTCTGAGTAATGATACAAATATCCAGTAATTTCCGCTTTGACTACCCTAATGAATTATTTACTTAGGGAAAACCTTGAAATTCAATCTTATTTTGTACATTTCTCATTAGCTTAATTAGAAAGTAAACATACTTTGCAAACAATACGAAGCAAAATGTAGATATACTAACATTGAAGTAGTTGTAGTTCATTAAATTAACCCTCGTCCTCCTGAGCTTTTTTTTTTTGTAACTCGTCTTCCTGGGGTAGATTACTACCCTCTGTGATTTTAAAAGTATATAATTCCGGATCAACAAATTATAGTTTTGGTAATTTAGCACCTCCCTACCTTCGGACTTTGACGGCTTTACCAAACCGCGATTTCTTTTACATGACAATTAAATGATGTAAAAAATATTGCTTAAATGTCCAGGGTCACTTTATTTTGCACTTTGGTGTAATCGGCGATAAACTTATACTTCCTTAGGAAGACGATGGTTATGACCCACATATTTATAGAAATATATACTGTACACTCTTAAATGAAAAAAGTGAACAGTCACTTTTACGAGTGAAATCGAACGGGTAAAATGTCACTCTTTTAGAGTTATAATTCACTCTTCGAGGGAATGAAAATTGCGCACAATATTTTAATATGGATTTGGAAACCTTCATATGACATTTACAAACCACTGAAGGATATTTTTTTGCATGCTACATAGTGTAAATGACTAACTTTAAACTGTTAAAATGGCATATTAAATATTCTAAAAGTTGATATTGTTCCCATCCTGATAACAATTTTACTTTGTTAACTAAATTTGTAACTAATTTGTAACTTTGGAGTCTCACAGTCTGTCATTTTTAGCGACATCATGATTTTCAGGCCAGACAATTTAGGGTTATTAAAAGTTAATACGACGAAGAGTCTTGGTATATCAAATCATCTATCCTGCTCCTGTGGGGACACTTAAAACAATTAGCATCAAGCAATCGCTGTTTCGTTTATTAGCGAGGGATTACAGTAATTAATAAATGCAAACGGTACCTACACAATTAAAATCGCATACAGAAATGCAATAAAGTCACTCAGTTAAGAAGTATATATATATATCGAAGCATTGGTTGTAAATCAGATATTTCAAATAGTTTAAAACAAAGTTAGCATTATTTCAAATGTCGTTTCTAATACTAAGTATAATAATATGATATTTCTTAATACACAAAGCATGAACTTGGACAATATTTTTGATAGCATTTAATTTCGCAAATTCTTTTCCCTCGCGAAATTTGCGAAATTAAATACCTCACGAAATTAACATGTTTTACAGTATCAAACGAGTCGTCCAAATTTCTTATCGAAAATATAAATAGTAATTTATCAAAAAATACAAAATATATAGGGGTCGGTTGTTTGAAATATATCTGCCTAAACAGCAATACACTATGGAGATTATTGGCGGACATCGCTCCCTATTATTAAATATGGCAGTTACAACCAGTTTCTCCAAATTCTCTTAACGAGATTGCCAGTCATCCTTGATTCACCATTGGAAAGATGACTGCCACTGTTATAAACACGATTTCAATAGAGTGAAACGAAACTTAAACTTGATTAAAATCAATGACATCAGCAAATATTTTCATCAACAAATCGTTTATCCCATATTGTTTTGATTTACATAGTGTAAAAAGGACGCGAGCTTCTGTAAGAAATATAGCTCCTTAACTTCTCAAAAACTTATGGATCCAAATACAGGTGCCAAAACTCACTACGTAAAAGTAGACAACAAACGTAGCCGAAATATAGAATCAGTCGCTAATTTATATGTGATGACTCACCCCGAAAAGGGGGGACTTTGCGACAGAACACTTTTCCAGAAACAGGTCAAAATAGACAACAAAAAATAAGGAAAATAATAAGAATTTCTAGCAGAATTTCTGTTGTAAAATTCGATCGCCTTGATCAATTTCAACAAGTTAGGTGTCATTTTAAAGCTTAGAAAGTGGTGCAACAAATGAAATGATAAAATCAAATTGATATCATCAGTAAAATCCCCCCCCCCCTTTCGGGGTGAGCCATCACATATAAAGGAAGTCTGATTTTCAGCTTTAAAACAGACTCCAAGATGTATTTATATATGACACGATTAAGGGAATGTGAAACATGTCTGTATTTTTCCATTTCCATTTTTTTTATAACCTAATTATGCATTTTAATTATTACATTTTGATTTCAGTTCCATGAGAATTAATTCCAGAGATATGACAATTCTCTGACCTTAAAAAACAAAGAAAAACAAATGAATTTTCTTCCTTTATGTCTCTGTATCAAAAATAATATTTGTGACATCCAACTTATTCCTCTCGATCATGCCACATATCTTGTATCAAATGTTGTAAATAATGCTCTCAAAGAATAGTCTATAAATCTTAATATCAAACCAGCAATATGAAACATAATACACTGCCTTGTAGTATCTGACAAGAGGTGGTATATATAGACATGATATCCTTGTCATATCATGTTTTCTTAAATAGGTTTATGATGGAAGAGTATTGTCATACTTCAGCTCATAATACTGCCGGTTATCTATCGAATATCTTTCACAATTATTTTTGCCTGATCGTTTAACGAGGACGAATCCTTTAATATTCAAATGGAAAATGTCTCCAGAAAACTTGACGCAAAATAAATTACGCACAAATAATGCAACGCGTGCTGAAGTTGTAGTAGTCCACGCTCACAAGGTGTTGCCGAGCTGCGTCAGGTGGACAGCTATCAAGATTCAAAGTTAATTTTCAATTCAAAATTACAATTAACGATCAACATTTAAATATACATTTTTATACCCAACAAATAAAATGGAGGATTGAGCTGAAGAACCAATGATACCCGAAAGAAGATCACAACAGTGGCTATTAGAAACTGTTCTTGTTGTCCAGTTTTGTAGCTTGATAAATTTGTCCAAATGAGTTTTACTAGTATTACCCCATATTAGTATTGAGTAATATGGCGAAATTAAAGAACAGTACCCAATAATACGGTTAAAACGGAGTGTTTT
>JXSR01S011891.1:246309-263529 GCA_000969725.1 Ophiothrix spiculata | reverse complement strand
GGCTAATGGGTTTCCTCAAGGGATTACAATCGATGTTCTTGGTTTGAGGTAGGCTGTATTGCATACTGCTACTTTTATAGTAACTAACCGGGGCCTTGAGTTCCCTTTGACCTCGAACAACCTCAAGTAAACCGTGTTGAAGATTTACAGAATTGAAGACCTCGGATTAACCTTTTTTAAACATTTTTAGATTTGACCTCTAATGGTCTGAGGGATCTTGATGAGTGTGACCTTCAATGACCCCAAACGTTTACAGGGTGACCTTTGTTGAACTGATATTGACTCCAGCTTTGTGATTTTACCTCAAAATGACATTTGACCTAAGATGATCTTGACCTGCCCCAACCAGTACATTCACAGGACAGCAGCTTTCACGGTGCAGTTTTAGTCCACATAGGGGCATTGGTTGTAGAGTTATGGCCATGATCTTGAATGACTTCGGATCACCTCAGGACAACTTTTTGACCATTTCTGAGATTTGACCAAAAATGACTCTTCCAGGGTGGCAGATGTTTATGGTGCAGTTTTGGTTGATATAAGGGTTATAAAGGTACGGCCATGACCTTGATTGCTTCAAAATGACCTTGGAAGACCTAAGGACAACTTTTAAAATATATTTTTTTAAATTTGACCTTAAATGACCTTTGACCTGATTGAACCCCCTTAGAAAACTCTTGGAGTGGGGCCAATTTCTATTCATGGTCCATGTCGGTTAAATACTATCTCAGCTGAAATTGACCAACTATATTTTGATGTTGCAAGGTAAATATGTATGGTACACCTCATAAACAGATAAAATATTATTGGTCAATTCAGCTGACACGTGCACAAATTGTCAAACTACATGTTGCAAATATGAGGGCACAGCGATATTCAAGCAGTCAATATACTACACACCATCTGTTAACAAACATTGCAATATTTCTGGGTCTGGCGAAGTTTGTCGAGCACTCACGGCGGATCCCGATGAGTTTGTGGCCTTCCGATTGTTTCCTTGAGTAAAACGAACACTTTGTATGTGTACATACATCTTGATCACAGTTTACTAAACAGAAATATTTTTAGATGGCGACAATCGACCGAAATTTGAGTGATTTCTGACTCTTTGAAATATGTTATTTTGTAGAAATATTATTTTTTATGAAAAATGAAATCACGTTTTTGAACTAAAATATTATTTTTTTGCTAGTTTTGCGACATTATTCGCTAGTTTTCTAGTATGGATTATACTTCAACAAACACGTCTGGAGCTATGGAAAATGCCAACTTTGCCCCTTTTTGGCCAACTTTGCTCGATAATAACGGGACTTTTATCGTCTTTTTTCGGAATTTCAAGTAACTGAACAGCATTACAGTACACCCATAATGCAGTTCAATTTAGTGTGGATTTTTTCCGCTGAACATCCAATTAGTTCATTCATGCCCACTGAGCTGTTACTATGTATTGTGGTAAAGTCTTAAATCATCCTCTGGCTATTTGCCTAGAATGTGTTTGTGGTGTGGAGGTAATTACCAGATGATTACGATATAAACTTATTGTAATAAATCAGATCCGTGAAAACATTGTTCGTGGAGGGGGGCAGTCATATTTGAAATGGATGCAGGTGTAAGGCCCACGCTCTGACAGGCTGGGGCATTCGGTAAGAGCACATGCTCAAACAATGAGGGGTCATAATTGGGTGAGAGCATGATTTTTGGCATTCGGTGAGAGAAAAATACAAAAAATTGAGGTCCTATAATTGGTCTCAAAATGATGGGTCATTAGGTAAGAGCACGAATTTTGGAATGAGTGAAATTTGGCATTCGTTGAGAGAAAAATATAAAGATTTATGGGGTCTTTGGGTGAGAGCACATGCAAATATAAAAAAATAAGGGGTCTACGGTGTCAGCGAAGCTTAAAAGGGGGTCTTATATATGCGTCACATCCAGAGTGGGGCTGCCCTCCCCCGGGCGACTTGCCCAGCGCTATACAGGGGCACGATGTCAAGGCAATAAAATTCGGAGTGCGCTCAAGCTGTTGATTGTGATTGTTGTTTGCTCCAGTAAGCATGAGAGTATTTTGGTACATCGCTAATAGGCAAATTTCGCTGTGGAGGGTTAAGTGGTCAAAAATCAAGCATGGTGCTACCGTATTTAAGCTCTCTGATTTATTCGATATTCTGGTCCCGAAAATGGTATGCAAAATTAGTGTTAAATCGTCATAAAATAATCAATATCCACACTAATTAGTGGGTCGTGGTTTAAGCTGTTACAGAAAATAAGTTGAATGGATAGGACAAGTTTTCAACCAACTTACATCATGCGCATGTTTAAGATTTACTATTTAAAATGATAATAGCGCCAAAAATACTAACTAAGATAGATGCAATTTTTCGGGTCTTATTCTTCTTAAATTGAAAAGTAAAACATTAGAAAAGTAACCACTGTATCATATAACTTCACAATAGATTCTTTGACGTTTTTATTTTATGCAGTCCAGGAAGTGTTATTGTTCCCTTCGTCGTTGTAATACCTATCGTCGTTGTAACACCGATTGATCCAGCGAACCCCCCGACAAACTCAGATGCCCTTGCTCAACAGTATGAAACAAATCTTGACAGAATCATTCGATTTGCAGCACAAAACCGAAACGAAGCATTTGGCTTGAATATCTTGCTTCCATCTGTGACAAGTAATGGTATGTGTGCTTGTAATAACTGTTCTAATGCTTGATTTTCTTTTCCAATAAAAAGGTTTTTGTATGATAAATAAAATTATCAGAATGAATAATTTCATTTTTTTAGACGGTTGTGCTCCTAATACATCCTTTTAAATGTTCGTTTTAAAATCACGGTTAAATTGGCTGGATATGTCTTCCTATTTTTCCTTAAATACTTGCATCATTTTAGATATTAATGGTGTAAAAATAGTACTGTAAACGTGAATATTTTTGCGCTAAGGATTATCGCGCATGGCTAGTTTTGGACTATTTTCGAGCACGTGGACAGTTTCCGAGCATGGAATATCATTTGCAACAAATACACATCATTGTTCGCGGTGCATTTATGTTCGCGCTAATCCCATTTTGCGAAAAATACCACTAATATCATGCAATGTTTGGTAGTCATAGTCGTTGCCCACTTTTAACATAAGTCTATTTAGATTGTATTAATTGCAGAGTTTAAACAATTATTTTGTTCCATCTCTATATCCATCTCTACATATTGCATCAACATTTAAATAAAGAATTGGAATGTTTTAATAAACGGATTTCATGATACACAGAGTGTACATCACATACGGTAAGATACCATTTTGATTTTTTTCGATGCACTTTTAACATTTAGATATGTCCTCAGCGTCTCCAAATGCTTTACTATCATATATCCATCCTTTTACCAATACCAATAAGATGATATCAGACGGGACATCAACTTCATCAACATGTACCAATTACATAGACGTACGAGCTGGTAGTTACTTACCGATTCAATGTATCAGTGAGAATGCGTCCCCGGCTGCTACTATCAGACTTTATAAAGGCGACAGTGGTGACATTTCAACTGATCAACAAATCGCCATTAGTAACCATCTAGATGTTATAGAAAATTCGGCAGGCTTATCTACAACAACACTTACAAGCATCCTAATGATAGAAGCAGCAGACCACGGTAAAATCCTGACGTGTACAGCAGCGAATACAATAAACGGTAATCTGATGTCGGATATTGCAAATGCATGTATAAGATATCTGGGTGAGTATATTTTTAATTCCTGCTATGATAAAAGTATCTATCTCTTCTTTTTAGTTACAATTTACATTTCAAAACCAATAATGCTCGTTATTGATGATAATTTTGTTGGTTCCAAATTGGTAGCACTTTACACTGAAAACTTTAACTAGTCAAGCAGCTGCTTGACTAATTTTAAACTAGTCAGGCAGGTTAGTCCAGCTTGCCTGATTAGTTTGACGTTGGTCAAGCCAGACTTGACTAGCTTTAAACTAGTCAAGCCTGCTTGACTAGCTTGTTAACTAGTCAAGCTCACTTGACTAACGTGCAAAACCTTGCTTGACGAGTTTGCCAGACTGAGAGCTTGACTAGCTTGGCAGTACAAAAGAGCTTGACTAACTTCAAGTTGGTCAAGCTGGCTTGACTAGCTTAAGTTAGTCAGGCTGAGCACGGTCAGGTGGAGTCATTGATGGCAACATGGTGGACAGCACAGACATGTAAAACATCGTGCCGTTGTTTGACCTCATAAATATCACCATTATGTACTGATGTATCGTCAAATCATAACATTTGATTATATGCAGCTCACGGACTATTTTGGTCATATGTCACTCTTAAACCTCTCTCAACATTATTGACGAATTAGCTATATATACATCGTGGATTAAGCTTAAAAGCTTGTTATCGTACATGCATGTGCACTGGCGTGCTCGACTAGCTTGCCTGACTAACGTTGCCTAGTCCCGCTTGACTAACGTATCGTTAGTCAAGTCTGCTTGACTAACGTTAAGTTAGTCAAGATGTGTACCATCTGGACTAACTTAAAACTAGTCAGTAACTAGTCAAGCGACTAGCCTAAACTAGTCCAGCTTGCTGGACTAACATCAAGCTGGTCAACAGACTAACTTAAAACTAGTCAAGCAAGTAAAATGAGACTAGTCCAGCATGCTGGACTAGGCTAAGTTAATCATCCTTGTTAGTCCAGCAATACAGACTAACTTAAAGCTAGTCTAGATGTGTACCGTCTGGACTAGCTTAAAGTTAGTCACACTGACCAGTTTAGGTTTTCAGTGTACTTCTCCCCAGGTATCGAGATGAGTTTGCAGCGCAATCGTGCAGACTATTGTCTAAACCTACTAGAAATGGCGAAGTTTCATTTGTAAGTGTCAAAATAGATGGCATTATTCATAGAAAATAATTTCAAGATATAGAAGGGCTATACTGTTATATACTACCAAAATTAGATAATGTAAATGAAGCATCTGACGTCAAGTACATTTTACTAATCATTTTCAGCCAAATACTTCAAATTAAACAGCCTAATCGATAATCAGTTATAATCAATTATTTGACATTTGTATAGCGCTCTCACTGTAATAAACAGGGTTAAAATCAACTAAATCATAACCAAATTGAAATACATTTCGAGAATTTGTTCAAAAGTTTATCATACAATGCAGTTCAGTTTTTTTTTTCCTATGCTTTTACAACTTGTTGTGAAGTAAATTATTTGTTGTGAAGTAAAGTAAAGATTTTGGTAAAAATGAATACATTTCCAAATAATTAAATTATGTTCAAACAACAGTGATAACTGATCTGCTATCCTTTTAGCTCCTGTGTATACACAATATTGGTGTTTACACAAGATTTTGCACAGGGTGTCCTAATAAACATTGTGCATGAGAATAAAGCTAATTTTCTCAAAAGCTATTCAGACTAGCTTCTCAAAATTTTATATTACTTTAAAGTTCATGCCTTTGGTCATCATCTTCGAAAAATTCAAGAAAATCCATCGATGCACACCAGAGATATCGTTGATTTATAAGGCAGTATCATTTCCCCCTGCTCAAGGTGAATCCCAATGGTTAAGCATAAAACAAAACAACAACAAAACTTGATAAGACCTACACATCATTGACGCTTATTCGATTTCATTTTGAAACAATGTTGGTAATCAACTTAATTCAAAGATATCTTGTTAGAAGACTTCATTGTATTTAACGCAGTGTTCTATCTTTATCTAACACTGATAATAAAACTGGGGTCATTTAATTATTATTGGTCATTGAAGTATGTGAAAAAGACAATTTCATTTTCATTGTTTTGTAGATTACTGCTTAGACGCTCTCAAAAACTAAGAAATTTATTAGAAAAATGGCAAATTTGGAGGTTTACCATAACATTTTGTCATTTAAGTAGCGCATTGTATAGAACCACTTGCGAATCCAAGTGGTTACAGGAATATATGTATGTATATAATATTATACCGGGGGGGGGGGGGTTCTTACTGACAAATGGTATACAGGGGTGCTCAAAGGTTTAAGGTGCATTTTCGTAATTTTTGGTATATTCAGATGGGTGGGTTTTCGTTACAGACAAAATGCGCCCAATTGCAAAATTTGGTGTAATTAGGAAAATTTTGCCGAAAAAACACCACATTTTCCCAAAATTGGATGCTTTTTCTTGAAAAATTGTATAGAGATGGGTCAAAAAATCACGCTTTTTGAGGTATAGAGACGGTCAAAATTCTGAAGTTTACTTTAAACATCCCCGTACAAGAACCCCCCCCCCCCCCCGGGATTATACCATATTTACATAAAAATATCTATACTTTTTATTGAAAAAAAGGAAATTGAAGAAAAAAAGAAAAAAAAATACCTGGATTGTCTTTATATGATCATTTATTAAAGACTATTAGAAAGGTACGTGGTGACTGTTTTTGATCTTACATTACTCAAGCGTCAATATTCTGTATAAAGCGAATCGAAATTCAGAAGTTCGTTCTTAACTGTAGGATTTCCCATTATACAGGATAAAAATGATACAAGCTGACCAAATCAATTGTTTTGCATTGATGGCTTTTCTTGAAATTGTCAACAATGATGGACAAAGGCATAGACTTTAAAGTGATATAAATTTTAAGAAGCAAGTCTGACAAATTTCTGAGAAAATCATATCTTATCTCATGCACAATGTTTATTTGGACACCTTGTATACACACGATTAGCTAAAAGAACCGAAGATGTACTTCAGAAATTATACCTCTGTTGTCCCTGTCTTTACATTGAATGTGTCATTTCAGATCCTCCAGATGCTATTACTATGCAAGATTCCAACGGTACTCCTGTGGCTAGTGGAGAGATTGTTAATGAAGGACAAAACATGATATTTTCATGTACAGCAACAAATGCAACCCCTAATACTGTAAACATATCCTTTACGCTACAAGATACTCCCTCTTTTCCTGCAAACACACCGGTTAAAATCAGCACACAGGATGCAAGTGACTTACTTTATGACACGACAAGTACCGTTAGTGAAACAGCTTTGTATCAATATTGCAATAAAATAATCACGTGTCAAGCAACACAACTGGAGACGAACATCAATCACTTGGAAGCATCGACTTTAGTAAAAGTAGCAGGTAGGGAATAGAGCACACAAGGAGTACAAATTGCATTTGGGTGAACCGTAAAGTATACAACTTTTTCCTATAAGTTTACATATTATTTTCAAATCAACGTCCAAAACTTTTGATACCCAAGTATGGTAAAAATAATTATTTTCAACTCAAACTATGTCAGAGTTCATTAATGGAGTCCATTTGTAGCAAGGGATTCAAGTTTATTGGCGGAATTATTGTTGCAAACTTGAAAAAACACGGAGGAATGTTCGATAAAAATCAATTAGTCCCTTGTTGTTCGTCACATTCGCTTACATTAAACCTTTATCCGGAACCGTATTGATGGACAATTAGTTGTCCAATTTAAATCAGGGCTATTCTTTGTCCGTCTGTAGATTTTGTGATGTGTGTTATTTGTTTTCTTTATCAATGGAGCAGAGAACTCTTAAAGGCTCCTTATGCGAATACTTGGTTGCGATGCTAATCAAATAGATTTTTTTATATCTATCGTGGTACCTTTGTTGTATTTTTAAAGTTCCACCTAATGTTGTAAAGTTGGAGTTGACACAAGGACCTTGCCAGACTAATGAACCCCTATTACCAGATACAGACGGAAGCGTAACACTTGTCGATGGAATGGATTATACATTTACATGTACAGTGGAGGTAAATATGAAAAGTATATTGAGTCATAGCTTCAAGATCTTTCGCTACTCAATAGACGCTTTAGGAGCATTTCCCATAAACGATAATAAACGCACATAAGTGTGCGCCGGTTTCGGATGGTCGCCCCCGGTTGAGTTTTTGTAACAGCTTTTAAGTCACAGTCAGTGTATGAAAAAGTAAACTATTCTATTTTTGACCATTAAAAATCCGCATAATGTTGTCATACGGTAGTTTTATACCACCCCATAAATCGAAAAATTAAAGAACATAGCTACCGGTGATTGTTTAAAAAGATACTAGTACCACATCTACTTGTATAACTCAACTACTAGTATTGGTTTTCTGAATGTAAATCACTTTTGCCATTAAATTATTCTATACCACTGTAACAAAACTTGTTAATATGCTTTGATGATAAGTCGGTTATAGAGGGGAGCGTGGCCGAGCGGTTAGAGCGTTGGACTCATAATCAAATGCATTCGTCTGTCGTGGGGTCGAGTCCCGGTTTCGGCTCTCGGTACGTCTCCTTGTTTTCCTTAAGCAAGAAACTTTGCTCTACTTGCTTCGTGCTTCGGAGGGCACGTAAAGCCGTCGGTCCCATCTGAAGTGTTCCTGACACACTGTCGGATGTAAAAGAACGTCACGGGCTAGGCTACGGCCGTTCAAAATAAGAGTAGGGGAACCTTCCCCGGCAACCGTGACCGTATATGTCAAAATACGTCATCGACTCTAGGACCAGAGTGCATAGTCACTATACCTTCAAAAGTATATCATCTCTCTAGGACCAGAGAGCTCATCTAGATGCTGAAAAGGCTTTGATGAAAATAAACGTAGAAGCGTAGAAGTAGAAGTAGAGTAAACCGATTTGTCAAACATTTGTCAGTGAGGATGTTTATAAATTAAAAAGGTTTATGAGATAGCAAATAGTTTAATTGGATGATTGGATACGATAGCTTGTGTTCTGTATTGATTGGAATATTTTGCATAAGTTACGATCTATAAAACCAAATTAATAAAGTAACAAAAGTAATTCTGCTTTCTCTTCTTCTATTTGGTCTTTAGGGTAGTGACGAAGAGCCTGATATTAGTTTCTATCATCCCGATTCATCAGCGGCTCCTTTGATATCATATAATGGCGCAGAGGGTGTACCTAATTGCGTTCAAGAACACGAAACCGCAGTCTACACTCTCACTTCTAACTATGCAGTTCACCATGGCACTCAGCTTCGATGCTGTGCTCAGAACTCTGCCAGCTCAAGTCCAGTTTGTGCAAATGTTAAACTCAACGTACAAAGTAACTATCTTATAAATATATGCATGTTAACTTTACAAATGCCCTCTTCTATACAGTGTGTCCCAATCAAAATTGTGCAGAGTTGAAACCCATGAATATCTTAGATTATTCCACATGTAGGGTAAAGCATTGCCATACTTTATTACTCTTTACAATGGACTTACGGGTAAATCGTTGTACTTGCTAGCTATATACATCAAATGGTGGCATTTCATGAGGTGGGTCAAAAATGTGTTACATGGTTAAAATGGTCAAAAAAACCATTTTTCGATATGATGTTAATATTAATGATCTCTTTCAATTCAAGTAACTTTTTAGCCAAACATCACTTTTGTTTTGGCATAATGAGCTAATTAATGGTTAATTACTCCATAGACGGTAATGCAAACTGTAATTTTCAAACGCGTTTTTCTCAAAATTGCCTGTTTTTACTAAAGCAAGTCATAAATTGGAATGATTAATGGTAAACAGTTCATTTTTTCAGGATATGTTATAAACACTTTAATAGTTACTTTGATGCATTAAACTTGAAACAGACTCCTTAGGGTCTTGGTGTTAATGACCTTCAATTAATTAGAGGAGGGCTATACAAGGGGAGAATTGGTGATGTTTCAAATCATTCTGTCCTAATTCTTATTTGATGCACCAACTTTGTCAAAATCGGACAAAAAATGAGAAGATGATGCCCTAAAAACTGATCGAGGGGGAGGGGGTCTGAGGAAGGTCTAAAAATGATAAATTTGCCAATTACTGTAATTATATACCAAATTTTAGCCATGTTGGTGACTATCTGTATGTATTTGTGGTCACAGAATCCATTTGTGAATATTCCAGCAGTTTCAAACCTTCCGAAATGGTGATATTGTCTCAATTTGGCTATCTACCGCATCCGTAGGCACCTCATCCTTAGGCACCACTACCCTTGTACTGCCAAGTTCAAACCATTGTCTCTCTTAAATTATGTAACCCATGAAGACCAAATTACTACCACAAAAAGCAGAAAGTGTCAGCTTTCAAATGAAACATTAAACAAGTTCATAGGCCACGAATTAGTGAATTTACATCAAATAAAGTTGGAGAACCCATGAAAAAATGTAACAACACCACCTTTTTAGCATACCCACCTAATGACATGCCACCAAATATGCTACAATGAACATTATTTCGGACCGACAAGTGCATCTTTTTGCCCCACATACATAAATGTCATGGTACAACAATCCCTTGAAATATGAAACTAATTATTAGAACATTTGTAAAGCAAACACTATTATCATACAAATTTGAATTCATCCACAGTTCAAGTCAACGATGCCTGGAATAAAGTGACAAAAGATGCTCTTGTTGAGATAAGTATACGACATGTGTCTTCAAACGCTGAGGTAAACAAACCGTATGTTCTTCTTAACGGAGATGATTATGTCGTCCAGTGCATTGTACGCGAAGCTACACCTGTGCCGACTATAACTATCGAGTTTCCTGAAAACACGCCCTTAACTACATCTGTGGCGTCAACGTATACTAATGTCTCCAGTGGACCTCGAGGAAATATTTTGACAGCATTGCAGTCTACGATAACAGCATTGATGTTAAATAATGGAGCGACACTAACGTGTTCAGCACAGAATGAAGCAGACCGTAAATGTTCAACATCCGGAGACACGTCATCAGAAACAGTTACAATTCAGGGTAAGTATCTAAGTGAGACCGAGATTATCATTGATGGGAATGTGGCATGATAAAAACATTTTGAAAATGTTTGTAAGGTATGTTCTAGAAACATAGGGGTTCCAAATAAGGTAAAATCGTTCCTACCTTTCAAAGCTTTGTAATAAACTATTTTTTACTTTGGTGCTTCCCTATTTTAACTAGGGATTACTACTATGGAGAAATTCAAACAAGAAATATGTTAATTAGATGTTCCGAATTCAAATGATTGCCATGAGAACGATATCAAATAGCGAATACCTTAGCCACACCAAACCCATCTTTGTAAGATAGAACGCTTTAATATTTTTGACATGTATCACAAGGAAATATGTTCAATACAAACATGATTTTTCGAAAAAAATATTTACAACTCGTAGTGAAAACCATAACTTTAATACGAGAAACAGTGATGATTTTAAAATATCCATGCACAAATCTACAAATATTTGTAAAATTGGACCAAAATATGGACTGATCTGCCTAAAAACTTAAAGAATGTTGAAAAAACCTTGGACAATTCAAATTGAAAAGCCTTTATTGAAATCTATTTTCCAGTATTTATAATACCATCAAAATCTTGATTCTCAGTAACACAATGCTCGTTTTTTTATTTCACTATGAAAGATCAAATGATGTTATCAATTTTTAAGTGTTAAGTATTTCCTTTTGCGTGAATTGCAGCTTTGGTCTGTAAACACATCTTCCATGTTTCTCTCTTATTCTCGCCGTTGACACTTCTAGCGGGATGTAGGTATGTGTGTGTAGGGAGGGGGGGGGGGGTTGTGTGGGATGTGTGTGGTGTTTGTGGTGTGAATGGTGTGTGAAAGCCTCGGGTGAATTATAGTATCTCTTTTGGTTTCATAATTTGTTTGTAAAGTATTTTGGTGGTTTTAAATGTCGGGGCCACAACAATTTTACAGGTTTTTCTTTATCCTCCACCCTAGTTCCTCTGTGTTTATTTGATGTAAAATAAATAAGTAAATTGAATTGAATTGAATTGAGCCAAAATGCCCTCTTTTTTACCAAGATAGCGTTTTTAATGGCAACGAAATTTAAAGAAACACTTTTGCCAAAAAACATGATTGTTGAACCTGATACAACACACATGAACGGAATTGAAATGCACTTTCTACACCATACCATGCAATACAAGTTTTAATGTTTCGCATAAACATGATAAAGTAAATAACTTGAAATTTGGTCACATAGAAAGGATCGGTTAGCTGACACTATTTTTAAATGTCTTATGTAGACGTACCTGTAGCTATGATGTCGTACACAAATGTGATTGATGGCATGGTTGTAATGATAACCGGTGACAACTCAAAAACTAGTTGCACAGATCATATATACCTTCCCAATCGTCAAAATGTCGAGGTTACCTGTGCAAGTGAAAGAAACAACCCAATAGTGGCGACAATGACAATGTATATTGGTGACGGAGTAGACCTCACTTCAAACAGAGAGTTAGCAAGTAGCACTGCTGAACATATTTCAGGTTTTGACACCGAACTTACATACATCCTTAACACCGCGGACCTAAATGATGGCGAAGGTATTGTGATCACATGCGAAGCAAAACTTGTTTTACCTGTTGGCATAGAGGCTACAGACATTTCAAATGCATGCTTAAGCTCTACAGGTGAGTTTGAAATTTAATAGCATGAATGGTTGCTGTAATCTTTTAACAGTTTGTCTCTGTAAGAATGTACCATGTGGCGATTCATGAGTCATCGGATAAATTTATATTAAAAAAAAATGCAGTGATTCAGTATCATACAAAATCGCTATAAATGAATCCCTAGGTTCTTTCTGTTTTCAGTTTGACCGAAAATAATATTGAAATTTGGGTAAAAACAACCACCAAAATAATTTGTTCATTTAAGTAAGTGTAAAAGTGTGCGCCAAGCTCATCTCAACTAAAGTTAAACATATTTTGAAACCTCCAGTTGGAAACATAACATATACAACAAAATTGGGATACCGTTGGCGTATCAGGTTACGCCTATAACTCTATGCGCCATCAAGATCCCAATGTAAAAACAAATTCATAAGTGAGAACTCAACAAGTAAAATAAATTCAAGAAAAAAAAGTGGGATATCCGTAACTCTGCGCGGGAGTTCAAAACCATATTTAGAAAAGCCAAACAGCTGTCCTTTCGACGTATTTCAGGCATATGTTAAAAATTAATTGTATTTTGTAAATATAAGTTACCGAAAGAGCCTTTTGGAGTTGGGTCTTTCTTAGTCTAGTGTATGTAGTAAATGGAATGTTGTATAAAATATCCTCTTCTAACTGTGAAAAGTGTAAGCTGAAGTATTAGTCTTGCAAAACACTTCTTTTGAAATCAATTATTATTCATTATATTGTATGTTTATTTCTTTAATGTCTTTGAATGCATAATTTTTATATTGACGCTAATTTATTTTTTTATTTATTTCACAGGTGAAATACCGAGCAACATTGAAATTATGGTTAGGGATGAAAACAATAACCTCATGAATCAAGGTGATGATGGGGCCATTGTTGTTGCGGGTGAGCAGTATACTATAGACTGTATTTGGTCGCAACCTTTTCCTCAACCCACCATAGACCTGGACATTGGTACTACTGACATAGGTGGGACTGCATCAGAGGTCGGGGTGTATGACCCTAATAATTGTGATGTACTTACTGGACAGCCTCTGAATAGTCTCATAAGGACTGGGCGTGACACGCATGTTTTCGCTGCGACGGAATGTAACATGCGCCTGACTTGCTCCGCCACGAATGAAGCTAATGTGTTGGCAGAATCAGAACAAACAACAAAGTTTTACACAGTTTTAGTAAGAAGTAAGTGATTATAATACGCGTACGCACAGTGTTAACATGGTTAAGTGTTTGGCCTATTACCAAACTTGGCATGTTACTAAGCCTGTCCATATCAAATAAAATAATGATGGCTCACACTGCAAAAAATTTTGTCAACAAAGGAGGAAAGACAACCTTGGAAAGAAATCGTTGTTTAAAGGCGTGTACTCTATACTATTCTTCAGGTTTAAAAATTCAAAATGTTATTGTAAAAATTCCAAATAATGAAACTTTACTTGGTAAGACAAGTGTTAATTCTATTGAATATCGGCAATCTTTTGCTTTCTAAATGAAGAGTTTGGAGCTCTTAAAACACCTTTCATGTTTAAGGACAGGTGCCATGTAACGGTTGTTAACGTCATAAAATCGTCATACACTCGAACTTTTTTCTTTTTGTTATCAACTGATTAGGCCATGCCCATGGGGACATCTAGCATCGTACGCAACGGCCTTTGCTAGTTCTTGCTCTTGATCTACATTGCTCATGCAAAAATATTGCATATTTAATCAGAAAAGGATGTGAATCAGATTCCCAATGAGAATATTGGGGTCTTGTGCGATCAACATAGAAAGCTCTATTTTCTTGCACTTCTTTTTCTAGCTGCACCTAGTGAAGTTAGCTTGGCTTTGACACAAGGACCTTGTCAGACGGGGCAGCCAGCATCGCCAGATACGGATGGAAGTGTAACACTTGTGCATGGAATGGAATACACATTCACATGTACTGTAAATGTAAGAAATTGTAATATTAAAACTTTATAATAATTTTTTCTTCGATAACCTCCTCCTGAAGAGGAATGGGGTTGCGGGATTATCCCCAACTGTATGTGTACAGTAAAGACACACCCAAACAATTATAAATAGTTCGCGTTCATTCCTTCGCGCTTGTTCAACTAATGGGTATAGCCAGGCCCCTGACACTTCATTCCAGACATTTTACAGCTCCATTACTTTATGTAATTTTGATGCGAGAACAACGAATGGTTAAAGCAACCATCGTAAGACCGTGGCTCCAAACTGGCGTCACGGTTTAACAAACAAAAACGTCGTCCTCGATTTTAGTGAGGGCAGCATTACCGAATATTTAACGGTGCGCAAATATCAATTATTAACCAATATAAACACAGCGTAAACTAAACGTAAATTTAATTCACGAAATTTTGTATAAAACACCAAAGCAATTGATTGAAAAATTATAAATAGGTCTACATCTCTTAATTATACAATTTTCCCATTTTCATTATCGAAATTTATAACTTTTAAGGTTGATCAAAGGTTGCCGCGGTATTATGTACGTATAAAGGTAATTATTCAACCCTTGAATACCAACTGGCTCAGTGGCGCAGTCGGTAGCGCTGTTGTAATTACGTCCGAGAGAATAACAATTTGGTATGGGTTCGAGTCCCGGCAAGGCCGTTATGTTTGCGAAGGAATTTTTAATTTAAATTAAATTGATGTCTACATATTTATGAAATAAAAATAATCTTGAAAATTAAATTAAAAAAAATAATAAAGAGCAGAGCATCGACAACCACCGCAAATTTCAACATCATACTGCCCTCTAAAACATATGGGACGCAGAAATTAAAAAACAAATTGGAGCCACGGTTTTAACGAAGTTTCATCTCATATATTCATCCTCCTTGGTACAGCCTTAAACAACCTTAGTGAACAGTGTGAGGTGAGAGAAAGACATAGTCCTATGCAGAATAAACATACCACATGCTGCTTTACATGAAACTGCAGTAAGCATTTGCTAATTGTATTGCTAGTCCTAGTTCTATGAAGGGTGCAAGGTTACATCAACCCCTATCGATTTTTTTTTCTGTCACTAAAAACTCCTTGCGCGTAGCGCTAAACGATTTGATTTACCGCTATAATTTCATCCTTAGCTCTTTTTTTAGCAGAAAAAAATTGACCATAGCACCTTTTTTTTTTTGGGGGGGGGGGGCAATGTTCGTTCAAAGTTTGGAGGTCAGGGGAGTGTAACTCCGTGATTTTTAAAATGTACTTTTTATTCATTTATATAACAAATATCCATTTCAAACTTGGTATTTAGGTAAAACTGGTAATTTTCTATTACATTTAGCAAAACACTGCGTGAAAATCAGATATACCTACGACTTTTTAAAACATCTTCATTTTTGCCTACATTTTCAGTACAAATGCCGATTATTCACATTCTGGTATTCATGACGCCATTGTTACGTCACACATTAACGGATAATCTTAAATTTGTTATCAACTGATACCTATCCATTGGTACCACATACGTCTTGGGGACTCGCTATAAAAAAAATTGAGGAGGTTCAACCGCCGTATGATATGTTTGTGAACATTAGTCCGACCAGGGCTAGAATCCGGATCTTCTAATTAAACCCAAACAAAATGAATACGTGTTTTTTTCGGTAATTTTCCTTTATAGGGTGCTGACGAAGAGCCTGATATCAGCTTTTATCATCCTGGTTCATCAGCAATACCCGTAAAATCTGAAGATGGAACTGAACTTGTACCTAATTGCGTTCAAGAAGAAGACACGGCAGTGTATACTTTCACGTCAAACTATGCTGATCATCATGACACCCTGCTTCGGTGCTGTGCTCAAAACTCTGCTAGTTCAAGCCCAATATGTCAAGATATGAACCTGGACGTAGAGAGTAAATAGTGTATAATAATGTTAAATCAAATAGATGTCTTGTATATAGGGTGTGCAATAGTGATTGTTCATAAAGGAATAAAGCTTGATAGAAATTATATCCCCTTTACTCAAAGAACACACATTACTTATGGCTGGTAGTGCGTGCATTTATAAAGTTGAAACTTATTAATTTCTGCACTGAATTAAAGCACAATGTTCAAGATATTCGGTGGAAAATGTATCTTAAAAGTAGGTATTCGGACCTGGTTACAAATTTAACAACAACTTGTTTTAATATTACAGTAAAGGTTCATCATATAAGTATAGTAATTGTAACGTTTGATAAGTAAGTAAGAATGACACTATGTATCTTAACATTAACATTGTCCAGTGGATATTATAACTGTGATATCTCAGAACTAGTAATTTCTTACATTATATTAATCAATCCACAGTTAAAGTTAATGAAGCTGATAATCAGGTAACCGAAGACGATCTTATGGAAATTGTCATTAAACGTGCGTCTACAGGCGCAGAACTTGGCGAATATGTTCTTTTGAATGGAGAACAGTATACTTTTCAATGCATTGTACGTGAAGCTACACCCACACCTATGATAACGATGGAGTTTCCTTCAAACACTGCCTTAGATTCAACTATGACGACAGATCCGTCAACTAATGACAATGGACCTCGGGGTAGTATCTTGACAGCAGAAGAAGTTACAATAACAGCATTAGTGGCAAATACCGGAGGGATGCTAATTTGTTCAGCACAGAATGACGCAGATAATAAATGTTCAATATCTGGACACACATTAGCAGAAACAATTACAATTCAGGGTGAGTCTTATATACAGATAATACATAGATATAAGCCACCAACATCCCCACATACACACACTCCCCCAAACACACCCCCACACACCCCCCACACACCCAAACACAC
>JXSR01S011891.1:135688-146349 GCA_000969725.1 Ophiothrix spiculata | reverse complement strand
TCGGTGATCGGTGAACCTGTTTCCGGATGATTTACCGTACACGTTACTACTTCATCACATGTGTCTGCAGTTTGAAGTGGTGCTACTGTGTATATTATCGACGTAAACAGTTGGTCTGTTTCGGTGGGAACTGTTGTTGTTTGAAGTGACTCTGAGCCAATTGTGAGAGACATTGTGGGTTGTGGTTTTGCGTCCTCTGTCAAGCAGCTGAACGCAATGTCCATTCCTTGGTCCAGTGCGTACGTATCGGTTGCTGCAGTGTTGCTATCAACAGACACAGGGCTTAAAGTTGAAGGCTGCCCAATATATAAGACAGGTGTAGTTGGTTGAGCTGCAAATAAACAAATAGTTAAAGATTTTTTTCTCAATTTTGGAGTGAAAAACTGGTCGTATCTCATTCTACAAATATTTGGGTTAGTACGGTACATGTCACTTTATAAAAAAAATGTGAATGAAGTAGCCTTAAAATATGCCTAGTTAAAGTGTTGTTTACAAGATTCAAGATTCATTTATTGTTTCCACAAACACATATACAATCAAGTTATAGATATTGTGGGGGAATAGACCGAGCAGCCAATAAGCCTATAGATAAAAAACAGTAAAATGAACAAGCAAAGAAGAAAAATAAACTAACAAAAACAAAGAGTAAGGCAAGGAGGACATGCTCAAATCACATCAATTATACATGTCAATAAGAAATATTTTATAATTTTTTTCAAAAAGACTAAACAGAACAAGAATTCTTGAGAGTTTTCGAAAATGGATTCCAAAGAACGGGGCCACTGGTTCGGATAAGCTTAAGTGACCAAGGCGGGGTGGGGTGGGTCCTAGGGGCCCTACCACAGGTTTTCGAGCGTAACGCGAAAATGCGAAAACAAATGTACATCGCCGCTCCATGTAATTGTCAAACTTAACGCGGCGGGTCCCTCAGTGGCAAACAGTGACCCCCCCTCCCTCCCCTTGGGCACCAACGGGAGGGAAATACCTTGGTCACTTAAGTGTTAAGAACATTACGGATACTTGTGAATGTCAGATCGTTTTGTAAAACAGTCACTAAATGCTTCATTTACTCTTACTTTATTAATGGACACCGAAAAGGCAGCAGTATGACTTCTGTAGTGAGAATTTGATATTGTTCTTATTTCCCACTTATGAATCTTAATAAGTTTGTCAAGATATAATTTGTAGGTATTTCCCAAAATGAGTATTCCATAGATCAGATACGGCAAGACTAACGAACAATATAATGAACGTAGCATACGTTTGGGAATAATATATGTTTCAGCTTGTTCATGACACCAATATTTCTGGATACAGTTTTCGAAATGCAGTCAATGTGTTTTTCTAAGTTAGGGTCTCCTCAATCATAGCACCTAAAAATTTGGTAAAATAGACTCCAATCAAATTTCATCGAAAACCACGTTGAGATCACCTGTTTCTGATAATATACAAGGTGTTCCTGAGGGTAACATACAAGGTGTTCCTGAGGGCGGTGCGAACTACCATCTCCGAGAAAATAGATGGACAGACATACGGACACACAGACAGACACACAGACATTAGAGAGGTAGAGCTTTGATGATTCTTTGATCTTCTGAGGTCTGTTTAGTCATTAATCTTATCACTTTCACTTCCACTACTGGCACAAACTAATACTTTGATTATTGTAAAATAAAATTGAAATAATAGAGGGTTTGCACGTGACGTCATCGTACTCAAAACACCATTTTCATGGACCGGCAAACAAAAAGTCCCGTCATATTATAATCTTTTAGCAATATCACGATACCAGATCACAACTGATGACAAGAATATACATTACATTTATCAAGTTTAATTTTCAAGTCTTGATTTGAAGTCAATCACAAGTTACAGTCAATTTTGATGTCTTGTTTACATTACAAATTACTCCAACCCAACCAAGATGGCGATGACAACGGTTGCGTGTATGGTGCGTATCGCGTCGTGCAAACCCTCTATAGATAAACCAACTATAGATTCTTTCTGGCCATAGTATCAATAATACATCAAGAAGCGGGTCATTGCTTGACTGTCTCACAATTTTTAGTCTTTTTAGTCGTTTTATTTTTTTTAAAGTATTTTCTTAACGTCCCTACTCCTCAATGAATGAAATTAACTCTTCAACAATGGTATGGGCATAATGCAGTTGAATCGATTATAAGTGATGACTCACCACCAAAAGGGGGACTATGCGACAGAACACTTTTCAAGCAACTTGTGAAAACATGCGGCAAAAAATAAAGAAAATAACAATAATTTTTATCAGATTTTCTGTTATGAAATTTGATCGCCTTGATCAATTTCAACACGTAAGGTGTCATTTTAAAGCTTAGACAATGCTGTAATAGATGAAATGATAAAATCAAAATTGATGTCATCTGCAAAGTCCCCCCTTTCGGGGTTAGCCATCACATATAACAAAACACAGAATCTAAGAATGAACATTCTGGTAACATACCGTAATAAGTTATGCAGGCAGTGACTGTAGTTGTAAGTGAAGAACTGTCTATCATGTTTGTTGCTTCACATGTAACCAGCATGCCATCAGTATCGGCTTCATCTGCGAGAGTGTGTGTCAGAACTGAATTCATCAAATTGCTGTCATCGGTGTTTTCACTTGATGAGAAAGTAGTAGAAAGCACCACCAAATCACTGCCTTCACCTCTTGATAACATGAGAGACGAGGAAGCCACGGTATTCGTGCTGATACATTCTAAACTTACTGTCTGGTCACGTAGGAGGTAAATGTGATCATTGCAGCTTGACGATGTTGAAGTGTCTCCGGTTATGGTAACTTGTAGCATATTAATGGGGTTAGTGTATTGCATTTTGGCAGTAGCTGGTAAAAAGAAACGGCATTATGTAAAACAATTGTCCAAACAAATTTCAAATATTAAACCCTCGTCTTCCTGAGCCTTTTTTTTTTTTGAAACACGTCTTCCTGAGAAGTGGTTACCACCCCTCCCCCTTTGATTTTGAAATTGGAACCCCCAAAGTTATATTGTATGGTACTATAGTATAGGGTAGGGTCTCCTCTTTCCATTGATACCCAGATCATGAAAATCGTTTTTCAAAATATCGCTATAAAAGTTCTAAATGTCCAAAGTTTTTGCTAATAAATGACGGAATCAACAATTCTAACATTTCCTGTAAGCTTCCAGTCCATAGCATGCAGATATTTTTTTCAAAATGGCGATTTAAAATTTGTTGAGGTGGCAACCACCTCCCTACTCGCCGACTTTGACGGCCTACCATAACCCCATCGTAGGTGATACCCCATTTTGTTTTGTCAAAATGACTGCAAAGGAAGTAAAAAACAATTACTCAAATGCTCAGGGTCGCTTTGTTTTGCGTCTTGGTGCAATCGGCGATCATCCGTTGGTTAAGTACCATACACAGAAATCTATAATTATTAAAACTATTACTTTGTACGTTTAGATTGACATCAGAACATATTGGACTTGAACTGGCAGAGTTTTGAGCACAGCACCGAAGCTGTGTGCTATGGTGAACTGCATAGTTAGAAGTAAGAGTGTCGACTGCCGTATCCTGTTTTTGAACGCAGTTAGGTATAAGTTCAGTTTTCGTCAAAATGACCGCAAAGGATGTAAACACAATTATCAAAATGTTCAAAGTCGCTTTAGTTTGCGTTTTGGTGCAATCGCCGATCATCCGTTAACCACCCAGGAAGATGAGGGTTCAGTTTATGATTAATATAATTATGATATTTGTTGAACTGAATGAGAAACAAAGCTTCTGGTTACAATTACTATTTGTCTCGATTTTTTGGTTTCAGTATTAACAATTACATTACGTTTACACTAATGACAGGAAAGAAGAATGGTGCTTGATAAATGAAGACATGAGTGTATGTCTAGTCCGCCACTAATCATTGTTAATCTTGAAGAGAGCAACCACATCATTTCCAAAGTTTTTGCTGAGTGTCTTTTAAAAAATATGTTGCTATTTTGTTATTTTTGTATATTTTTATTCTTCCTGTTTATACGAAAAGAAACGTTTGCAAGCATCGGGGAACGTGCAGATACGAGTCTTGCCACTATCTAGACCCGGCACTTAGTATATCCATTCGTAGATCTTTGGCATGGTCCATAGAATAGATTTTGAATATCCCTGAGAAGTACGTTGAAGTTTTTCCCTTACTCACCAGTTAAGATTATACAAGCATTTGTCGTGTCTGTTGATTCTACGCCGCCAGGTAAAGTGAGCTTCGCTTCGCAAGTGACCACATTACCTTCCTCATCTAAAGTTTCGGTGTTTAAGGTGTACGGAAGTTCAGTGTTGTCACCTGAAACATGTTCAGTGGTGCTGCTTGCTAACTCACTGTCAGATGTTAGGTCCATCCCGTCTCCAATAAACATTGTCATTGTCGCCGCTATGGGGCTATTGCTTCTACTTGCACAGGTAACCTCGACATCTTCACCCGCAGGAAGATATATGTAATCTGTGCAACTAGTTTCCGATGTGTCACCGGTTATCATTACAGCCATGTCATTTATGAGATTTGTGTATGACATCATAGATGTAGGTGCGTCTGTAAGAAATAATAAATTAACGAAAGTCTCAGAAGGGAGCATGGTCGACGGTTAGAGCATGGGTCTCGTTATTCAGAGGTTGTGAGTTCGAGCTCCAGGCCGGGCAGTTTTCGTCTCCTTGTTTCCTGTGGCAAGAAACTTTACTCTAGTTGCTCCGTGGTGGTTCGGAAGTCACAAAAGCTGTTGGTCCCGTGTACGAATAGACTTCTCCATGGGGTATTCATCATTCAAGTACAGTGTATCATTGATTGATTGATTGATTTTCAAGTCGGTTGGCCACCCACTCGTTTCATAGACCATTTTTAAGTAGACTTTGAAACGAGTGAACACTTAAAAGTGCGTCAAATTGTGAGCTTCATGTTCCCTTTACAAGTAACCGTTAAACTTTCAATGTAATGTAACGTGCATTTCGCAACCTTTAGTGCAAAAGTTCATCAGTTATGTTTCTCACCAAAAGTGTTTCCTATAAACTCTGCAAAGGAGTTTATGCAAATACATTTTTTACAAAAATTGGTAAAAATAAAGTTGGTAAAAATTGCAATTTTCTCCAATTAAATATTATATCGACATTATTGAAAATGGTTTAAAAAAGTAAGACATTACTATATATCATTCGAAAGAGGAAAATATAAAAAATACGAAATATAATAAAGTTAGTTTTAATTTCCCGCTCAGTTTGTCATAGCACCACTTATTTATAACCTTCATTTAGGCCTGTATCATCCTTACCCTGAATTATAATTGTTTCTTGTAAAGTGTGTCCAGATGTTGAACATTTACTGTCCGCGTCATTCTGTGCTGAGCAAGTTAACATTGCACCGGTATTTGTCACTAATGCTGTTATTGTAACTTCTTCTGCAGTCAAAATACTTCCTCGAGGTCCACTGTTAATGTTAGAAGGATTGGTTGTCTCAGTTGATTCTACGGTAGTGCCTTCAGGAAACTGCATTGTTAAAGTCGGTACAGGTGTAGCTTCACGTACGATGCATTGAAGAATATATTGTTCTCCACTAAGAAGAACATATTCGCCAAGCTCACTGCCTGTAGACTCATGTTTAATAACAATTTCCATTAGACCTTCTTCGGTTACTTGACCAACAGCATCGTTTACTTTAACTGAGAATGAATATAAAATAATATAGTAAATAAATAAATTTGATTACGGTATACATTGTCATTCTAAGTACATTAGTATTTTTTGAGGTGAGTTATATTGGTCTAAGTACATCACATGGTCGTTGCTAAGCTTTATCAGAATCCTTCTGATTGGCCAAAGTGAAAAGCGGTACATGAGCACTGATCTTGGCTATACCCTATTCTGGGGAAACATGAAACAAATCGGCAACTTGGTGTCATGCTTCAGATATCTGCAGCAGTCGGCACAGCCTAGTTCGCTATAACCTGTACTGTATGCAAGATTTTAAGGCATCAAATCGACCAATTTTCAGCCAAATGTCATCTTTTTATTCTGTCGATCACTGCAGATAACGGCAAGTTGTTGCCTATTACTCGAGAAGTATTGTCATATTTTCCAGTTTTTTATATTTTAATCGCAAAACTGCTACGTTTAAAACATACTACAGTGTACATCAACATGCAAATGGTTATTCTTGATTTATGTTTGATCAGCTAGTTAACACGAAATCATCAATATATTGGTAAGGTCACTTCTTTAAACTCTTTTCTTCTTGTGAATTTCTCTAATGATGTGGCTCAAAACTGATATGTCTAGCCTATGTTTTGTTATTTGTGTAAAACCGAATCACTTTGGAGTATAAAGGAGGTTTTTGTATTTGGTTACCATGTTTTCCATTCTAATTATTCGAGTTTTATAAGACATATAGTTTTTCTGATGCTCGTGGTATTAAGGTCAGATTCATTTTATCCGTTTGCGGTGCGGCTGCGGTGCGTTTTACACTGTTAGACTACTGGTAGTGGTATAATTTAAACATGTTTAAGCATACGATTGAATGGATTCAATCATGTGCTTAAAATTATACAACTACCAGTACCCTTAGAGTGCACAACGCATCGCAAACGCACTGCAAACGGATAAAAGGAATCTTACCTTGCAAGACACCTTATACTTTAATTTAATAATTCTACAATATTTACTTTCTACATTCAGGTTGGTACTGACGCACGATGGGCTTGAGCTAGCAGAGTTATCAGCACAACATCTAAGCTGGGTGTTATGATGAATTGCATAGTTAGACGTAAAAGTATACACTGCTGTGTCTTGTGCTTGATCACAGTTAGGTACAGGTTCAGTTCCAACATCAGATATTACGGGTGTTGCTGAAGAACCAGGATGATAAAACCTGATATCAGGCTCTTCGTCAGCACCCTATAAAGGACAATGAAAAATTACTGTTTATTTGTATGACGGAGACAAGTGCAGGCTATTACAACAATTTGTAAACAATAGCTTAACGATTACCTACTTCAATCCATATATACCAGAACGAGGTATTAAACAAAATGTTATTTAAGACTTTAAACAAAAACGATTTTTAGCAAACTTGGGGTGCTTGATGACTATACGAAAATACGAAACGTGCATTTGTATATTTTGTTCAAAGTAAACATATCCGGTATTTTGATTATTGTATTTTCATGGGTTTAATTTCAAGTTCACTCTATACATACATGACATAGAACTCTTTCGACTTTCTGTCTATAAGTGATCTATTTAATTCGTACCCCTGAAATAGCTGTGTTACAAAATTCGCATAGGAATGAACGTAAACTTTTTGATCAATATAATTTTTGCTTAGTACGGTACCTCCAATCCGCTTTAGGAAGACCGGGTTTGGAGTATAATAAATTTATACTATATAGCACAGTCGAGTTTGCTTAATCGGTTTCCCCTTTAATAATGTTGTAGTTAATTGATATATCTACTCACGGGGTCGTTTCTTTAGTGCACAATAATTTGTTAATTGATTCATTCCTTATGCATTCAAGAGGTCTCTTAAATTCTTCCACTAAGGGACTTTCTGTTTGCTAATGTAATGTTGTTACAAAACATGAGCTAATGTGTATTTTATTATGTTTTGCCCTTAAAACATCTGACCTCTGTATTTCTGCTTTAATCGAGGCAACTGATTATTCTGGACTCTTTTTCCCAAGGTGTTACGATTAACTGCAATCCCTTACATTTACTGTACATGTGAACATGTAATCCATTCCGTGTACAAGTACAACATTTCCGTCTGCATCTGGTAATTCTGACTCAAGCTGACAAGGTCCTTGTGTCAACGCCAAACTAATCTGATTAGGTGCGGCTAGAAAAAGAAATGCAACAAAATATACATCTCTATGTTGATTAACAACACACACACATTTTCATATCAGGAAACTGAAAAGGGGCTCTGATTCAACAAGCAATAATTAACCCTCGCATTCCTTGCGGATGATCGCCGATTGCACCAAAAACCAAAATAAATCGACCATGGGCATTTAGTTAATTGTTTTTACATCCTTTGCGGTCATTTTGATGGGAAAAAATGGAGGGGGTGGGTACCATCTAAGGTGAGTGTTATGATAGCCATAGGCATTATGAAAAATATCTGCATGATATGGACTTAAAACTTACATAATATTGTCAATTCCCTCATTTATTAACAAAAGTCAAAAAATGACATTTAGGTTTTTTTGTAAAAGTGGCAATTTTCCTCAAAGTCGACTTTTTTCGGTCCATAATTACGTAACGCCTCGGCTGATTTTCATGATCTTGGTATCAATGGAGAGAGGAGACCCTACCTTATACTATTTAATGGTACCAAACAATATTACTTTGGGGTTCCAATTACAAAATCACAGGGAGTCACCTCCCCCCCCCCCCTCCCCAGGAATACGTGTTACACAAAAAGGCTCAGGAAGACAATTGTCCAAGACAATTAATTTGTGACATGGAACAAAGTGCTAACAAATGTTTTTCTGCACTTTTCATTTCTTTACAGTATCAGAAATGATATACGAAAAATCCGCTAAAATCCGAATCGCGGAAATACGGAAAATGTGCATAAAAACAAAATGGCCTCCATTTTACTGTTTTTTACCATACTAGTATCTTGAGATTGGAGACTCACTTGAAAGAAATGTTGGTGTCGATATGTATGTTACCAGGGTCTGTGATTGCAAATAGCTTGATAAACATCGAGCTTGATCGACGATTAAGTAGTACGTTCTTGACAGAAATGAACGAGCTTGAAATTCTTAGCTCACCATAGTCAGTGAATTGACTTAGACAAAAGGCGTCTCGTATTAGTGTGACGCGGAAGTGTAGCAGAAACAGCCTTACGCTCGTGAACGAGTGTTGATTGTTTTCATAACGTGTATGAAAATGGAAAATGGAATGTGGTATTTTAACTTACAATACCACATTCCATTTCTAACAAAACTGACCCTAATTCACGGGTGTACACTGATCTAGAAAAAAACTTTTAGCATAAACCATTTTATGTACGTACCATTTAGCTATGATGAGTAAACAGTATCTGGACAATCAGGATATCATTTATAAATTTTAGAAACGTAACAAAATAGTTGTAATAATTACTTACTTCTTACTATAACTGTGTGAGACTTTGTAGCTGGATCCAATCCTGCCAACACATTAGCTTCATTTGTAGCCGAACAAGTCAGGCGCATGTTACAATCCCCCGCAATGAAACTATACGTATCACGACCAGATCTTACGAGACTAGTGAGAGAATTCCCAGTAAGTACATCAGAACTATTAGGATCATACACTCCAACCTCCGATTCAGTGCCCCCTATGTCATTAGTACCAATGTCCATATCTATGGTGGGCTGAGGGAAGGATTGTGTCACAATACAGTCTATTGTATACTCCTCATCGGCGTTTACAAGATACCCATCGTCATCACCTCGGTTAACAAGGTTGTTGTTGTCATCTCTGACCATAATAATGATGTTACTCGGTAAAACTCTGGCTGTTAGAAAATTAAAAATCAAATTAATTTTGTAAATTGAATGATTGGTGAAACACTTTTTAGAAAAAAAATAATACAAAAAATAAGCAAAATTGAATATTTCTATCAAGTATTACACTCTTAGAAAGACAGGATCAAATATGAGTCAAAAAGAATCAATTATGATCCTTTTTAGATATCAAATATGAGCTTACCCTTTAAGGATCAAAGTGATCCAAAAATAAGGATCACAATTCTTGATCCGAAAAAAGGATCAAATATTTCTTATAAAAAATATCTGCCTAAAAATGTCTCACTGAAGTGACCCTAGCAGGGTTTGACCCCGAGCCGCACGTACACCATGTAATTACGAGACCATCGCTATAACCACTCGGCCACGGGACAGGCAGCTGTCAAGTGTGGTGAAATCATCGTATTTATACCATTGTATACATTCCCGGCTATGTAGTGGATATGGGGTGTACTCAAATATGAGACAAAAGATCACTTTAGATCCAAACGCGGTATCAAATATGAGCTCATCCTTTCCGTATCAAAGTAATCCAGAAATACTGATCAAAAAAGGATCAAAATAAAATGATCCGGAAAAGTACTCGTATATTTGATCCCGGCCTTCTAAGAGTGTACGTGTTAAATTATTATAAGAAACAAAACACTCAGTTTTCAGTTAAGTAACAACTGGCACAACATCTTAAAATTAATATGAAAGTAAGAACTGACAGATACATCGTAGTGGCAAGATGTGCTCAATCTCAACACCCATCCCCAATTCACCCCGGGGATCACGGTCCAGTTCAGATGCTTACCCTGAATTGTAACTGTTTCTGATACTGTGTGTCCAAATGTTGAACATTTACTGTCTGCAACATTCCTTGCTGAACACGTTAGTGTAGCACCGTTATTTAACAATGATGCTGTTATTGAAGACTGCATTGCTGTCAAAATATTTCCCCGAGATCCACTGGCGACATTAGGGTAAACTGAGGACACAGATGTAGTTAATGGCGTGTTTCCAGGAAACTCGATTGATATAGTCGGAACAGGCGTAGCTTCACGTACGATGCATTGAACAACATAATCATCTCCATGAAGAGAGAATTCCCAGTAAGTACATCAGAACTATTAG
>JXSR01S011891.1:84029-94163 GCA_000969725.1 Ophiothrix spiculata | reverse complement strand
TATTTTTGTTTGCTAATATATAAAGGAAATGTCAATTCTACCATGTCCTATAAGTTTACGTTTCACAGCATGCTCACACTGTTATGAAAATGTTTTCACCCATTGACTGGTCATTAGGGTGCATCAAACGCCACTCATGTCAAAGGATATTTTTTCTACCTAGTCTGAAGATATCCCAATTGTCACAAAATTAACAAATGCCAAGTTTGAATCAATTCGGACATTGTTTTGGGTAGCCACGGAGAAGATGAAGTAACAGCATGTGTTCCTATGTGGGCAGGTTTGTTGACCCCTTGTACAATCCAATTAGAAGCCGGCCTTACAATTTGAAGCAGTTATAGCATCGAAATCCTTTGGACTTTAAAAGCTCACATTAAATGAACTAATAGGACTAATGATCATGTTGAAGCTGTGATAAAAAAAATACTTCATACAAATAAAGAAGCTTGCAAAATTCAGTGTCAAAATGTCAACAAAATGCCCCAAAACATTATATTAAGGGTCAGGGTCATGATTTAATTATGAGGCACAATACTTATTTTTGGCAACTTGTGTATCACAGATTAAAAGGTGATCTTTGGTGTATTAGATCATAAGAGATGAGTTGTTAAATCCAAACGGTTTTATCGTTATCATGTTATAGCTGCTTCAAATTGATGCATCGACTCCTAATTGAGGTTGTACAGGGGTCAACGTACTTTCCACATTGGAACATATACTGTAACTTTGAGCTCTTCGTGGGTACCCAAGACAATGGCCAAATTATTTTAAACTTGATGCATATTAATTTTGTGACAATAGGAACATTTTAAGACTAGGTAGAAAAAATTCCATTAACATGAGGGGCGTTTGATGCACCCTACTGGTCATTGGTCCACAAAGTCCCAAGGTATATAAATTAAATTTGTATTGTCATTGTACGGACTTCGTCCCGTCTTGTCCCTAAGAGTCTTATCTTGTGAAAGTAATGTCCTTTGACTTCAGTTTTTAAGGTGGGGCCGGTTAAAAGCTCTGAGTTTATAGGCCTATCCGCCATGTTTTCTAAATCTAAAGTCTAAGTTAGTTATCATTCACTAGTTCACAGCTGCTCTCATTCTCAGCTGTTATCATGTCATGGCAATAAGAAGAATCCTGTTTTTTCCCCGATGATGAAATTGTCAAAATTTCATAAATGTTTCAATTTTTGATAAAATATGGTTATGATTTAGGTTACATTTAGGCTACGCAATAGGGTTAGAATTTCTGAGCATTAGGGTTTTGATAAAGTTAAGGGTTTGGTTACCGAAATATTAAAAGTCAGCGTAAAGTCGTCGAGGGAAAAACGGGATACTTCTTCATGCCAAAATTTTCAAAAATCATTTTTTTAACAAAGTGTCCTAACACTCGCTTTTTTTTTATTTTATTTTTTTGTGAAATAGCATTTCAATTAGGGGATTAGATTCAGTGGCTAAAACTCATGATGCAAAGGATTTTTTGTCACAAAGAGTTCCTAAGTAACTTTTCAAAAGAGCCCGTAAAAAAACCAGCTGATGAACTCTTAGAATAATGGACAAATTGGAATCTTTGTTTCAGTTAGGCGACACCAAACACGACAATGGCTGTAGCGTTCGTACACTATTAGTCGATAATCAGGCCAATAGCTTTGTGAGCGTATCCAAAAGATCCCGTATCGGTATATGAAGTCGGCATTGTGAAAGCATCACTATTGGCAGCACAAACCAAGAGCCCACCATTGTGTGAAGGTAGTGCAATAAAGCTGAAATGTCGGATAACTTCAGGGTTGTCGCAGTTCAGATGGATATCGATTTCAAATGTCCCTTGATCGATCGCCTGCCTGACGGTGTTGGTTCCATCATAGATAGCCCACTTCATTACCGGGGAAGGGGAGACTGTATCGGTTGGAAAGGAACATTCAAAATAATAGTCACTCGATGCGGTCAATGTAACGGAAGTGACATCTGATTCACCGTCGACTTCTCCAAGCATTATGTTTTCTGATTCCGGAGGAACTATACAAATTAAACAAAAAGAGATAAAAGAATAATAAAAACAATTGAGAGGTTGCGTTGTAAATACGCTATCGCTATTTTGGACGGTAACCTTATTTCTTTTCAAATGCAAATAAGCAGCTGTTAAAATAACGGCAGCGGAACCCTTATCATGGATTCTCTTTCAGAGGGGCTGAAGACAGCATACACCTGGGTGTCATCAGCATATTCTACGTGTTGTAACTTATGGCGTGAGATAATTTCGCTTATCGGAGCAATTTACAGTGTGAATAAAGGTTCACTACACACAGATCCTTGAGGAACGCCCCAGACAATCTTATGAGACTCTGATTCAATGTCATCGATCACAAAAAACCAAGTAAAATAAACCAAATAAATAAATAAATAAATACATTGGCCTTCCAGGATTCGAACCTGGGACCTTGGCATTACCAGCGTCACGAACTACCAACTGAGCTAATGAGTCAGATGGGGAAGAGCGGTCGATTTTATATCTATAGGCCTTCAGTTCTAACTTCAGTACTATCACTCTTCTGGCTAATAATTACTTCTGACTTTCTTGTATCATTTAAAGATTTTTGACTTGTTTATCAGTATCTCTACCGATCTATCCTTTTGTAACATTAAATCTTTCTTTTTATTGAAATGACACTGCCATGATTAAACATGATAACAAAATACCGATAAGCAAAGACAGGACCAATCAGGTGTAATGAGATGCAAAGAAAAGACAGCTGGCAGTGTGTTATGTTTTATGAACCGTCGTTGTCAATTAACTATTGATAGAAACATCTATTGTGTAACTCAAGGAAATCAAGCTGATCAGGTGTTGCGCGTGAACCAGAAGGGACTTGTGTTTAAAACTCCCGCTACACACTCGATGAAGTGGGGATAATTCATTGAATTCTATTGGGATTTGCAGTTAACTCATGCATATCGACAACTCACTCCCTTGATGATTAACGTGTGTGTCATATAATCTAGTTAATTAAAGTTAGCGGTTACCGTAACGGTACACGGTAAGAATTATACAGTAAGGGAACCGTAGACGATAACCTTAACCTTATTTTCGCAAACTCTCTATTGTTTTCTCTATTTTGTTTTTTATTTTGTTTATCGCGTCTGGGCACAACTGCCCTCTAAAGTAAAATAGTAGTATGTGCCACATACTGCTTTTTCAAATTTCTGAGATACACAGCATTTTGCACATACTGCGTTTTTACTTTGTTAACCATTTACCAGTATTTATGAAAAAGGAAATTGTGCTTATGTATCGTAGTTGTGATAATAACAAAAATATCTTTCAAATGGCCTTGACATTTTTACCGTGCACTTGGTGTTATCTCGCTGATGATGCATTTTGCACATTTTGAGTTTTTACTTTGTCATGCCAGAAATGCACTTTTTGAAAACATTTTTGAAAAGAGTGTTTACCATATTATAGATCATACTTTATAGTACCTAATTATGCAAAAAAAGCGAAATGGCCAAAATGTCACATACTTCGTTTTTACTTTGGAGGGCAGACAAGTGCCTTGATGCTATTTTGACGCTCATTTGTTGGTTAAATGGTCATAAATTGAGTTATTAACCCTTGTCCTCCGAAAGGGGGGGGGGGTCGCAACCACCCTAAGGTTTTTCCCCGCTTCATAAAAACGTAAAAACAACCGGCCCCAGGCATTTGGGTAATCTCTTTTACATCATTTCGATGAAAAAACTAGGGGTTAGGGTAAGCCGTCAAAGTTGGGATGTAATCTCCATTGGCTGCTGTTGGTGAAATCCCGAAAAATTTTAAGTCGCCATTTTGAAAAAAATATTCATGCTATAAGACTTAAACTTACAAGACATATTAGAATCGTCATTTCCCTTCTTTTCTTTATTAGCAAAAAACCCGATGAAAATTCCTCATTAGAACTTTTCTAGCAAAATTTTAATTTTGGAAGCCATTTTTGCCATGATGCAATTTTGCCTGATTTTTACAATCCGAAAGTTCTTTATGACGTCATAATTACGTAATGACTTGGCCGATTTTTATGAACTTAGTATCGTTAAATAGGGGTGGATCATACCTATCTATTAATAGCAAAATCAGGTTCATAGAGGGTTCCGTTCTAAAAATATTACGGGGGGTTGCAACAACCCCCTCTTCGGAGGACGTGTTACAAAAAATAACTCTGGAGGACACGGGTTAATGTTGGTGGAGAGCTTGTTTATTCCTCTTTAATATGGTACGAAGTTTGTGTAAATCTGGGTTTTGGTTCAAAGGTTAGAGCCAAATACATAACAAGCAAAATAAGACTATGCCAATCACAACTTCCGAGTAAAACGCGCTCGAAATTTAGGATGTTCAACGAAGACTTAACAATGCTGTGGGATTATTCAAAAAAGGTTATTGTAATAATATTTATAATAATAATAATGATAATAACACTAATAATAACACTAATAATGACAATAAAATGATTTTAAAGCACCTTTTACAATGTATACGCGATTCACTGGAGAAGTAATAAATAACAATGTCATAATCGGATTAATTTCTCAGGATACACTTCAAAATTATTTTCTTGGCTCATTATCAATACGAAATCCCCGCACAGAATAATTAGAACATATATAGCTATGTATATTAAAGAAACTAGCCTAGATTACACTAACAATTAAACACTTATTGAAATGTTTTGAATTACGATGTAAAATGTAGTGAAATCCAAAAAAAGTAAAAAAAAATCGACATGGCTAAAATTGAGCGAGAATTGGCAATATATCTTTAGTTTGACTATCCAGTGCTTTCTAAATCCTAAGTTTGAACTTCTAAAGGATTTACCATATAAAAGATCAAACAAAGATTATATACTGAACGAGAAAAATACCTCAAATAATGTGTTGCCCATCACGGGTATAAAATCAATATATTTATAAAATTTGAAGCTAGAAACACTGTTTTACACCCCCACTTTTTCTCTCTGGAGAAAGATAACAAAAAGAATTACAATTCTCTCCAATTATCTACAGATTCATGGAAAACTACTGGTAGGTTACTTTACTATAAACATGTTCTACCGACTCATATAAAACAAATATATCGGCAAAAAAGTAGCGGGGTGAATCTGTCCCTTATAAATTTGGCCAGATTGCTATCGTAACGTAGATGTACTTGTAATCACAACTACAGCAATTGGCTAAGACAGAGACTCCAAGCACGAGCTTCAATTGCCTTATGGTCAAACTGCTGATTATTTAAAATATTTTCCTACTTACTTGAGTCTTCTATTGTCACAACCCAAGTAACTTCTGGTGTCTCCGCCCCATTTGCGACATTGTAAGCCACGCATTTCAATGTGCTGCCGCAATCATTTTCATCTGCTACATATAAAACCCGTTTTGCAGTTTGAATATTGTCACGTGATACTGATGGTCCTTTTGCTTGATCAGGAAAATCGGGAGAACTGATTGACATCATGATTTCTGTGTCTTCTGGAAAATAAATTTTTATTTCAGGGACTGGGGTAGCTTCACGAACGATGCAGTCAATGGTGTACGTTTCTCCCTCAATCAATGCTGTTGTAGTCAAGTCTATAACGCTCCCATCAGAAACCCTTTTCACATTAATTTCAGTCAGTAATGAAGTTGTTATTTGACCAACCTCATCATCCACTTTAACTGAAAAGTAACAGGTTAATCGAAACACTCGTTATTGATGTTAGTCAATTGATGACGTAAACTGATAATGTTCATAATATTTATTATGATACTCCGATCAAATGCGTGTAAAGTAGAAAATTAATGAATATTTTGAAGTAATTGCCTTTCAAGTTTAATAATTGCGGTAAGGTCTTTTAAAGTTTAAATTATCATATTTTACTATTTACCATATATATTACAATCTAAGAACTTTAACTCAGTTTATGCCTTACTGTTCTATAATTGAATTGTGTAATAATCTACATTTCGAAAAAGTACTTCTTACTTTGCACATCGAGTGTTGCTCTAGCACATTGTGTTCCGACTGAGTTGCCAGCACAGCACCGGATCTTTTTTCCATCATGGTTCGTGAAATCTGCTGTGAGAGTATATACCTCATCATCAGACTCTGTTATGCAGTTAGGCAATTGTTCACCGCCCAAAATGGGATCAGAAAGATCGTCCACTGATTCATCAGAGGAATCTAAAAGGTCAAAGTCTACATTGGCTTCTTCATCAGCACCCTAAATAAATAAACAAAAATAAATCACAAGATATTTGTCATCATCCTCATCCTCATTCTCCTCTTCTCCTTCTCTTCTTCCTCATATCCTTCTTCCTCTTCTTTTTTCCTCATCTCCTTCTTCCTCCTCTTCCTCTTCTTCTTCTTCTTGTCCTCCTCCCTCTTATTCTTCTTTCGCAGGCTTATAAATAAGTTAGTTGATATATCTTATCTACTCATTGTACATTTTCAAGTTAAACATCAAACATTTATGACTGTCTGGAGTATAATCCTCTCAAATATTTAGTCAAGTTTTAAAACAGTTAATGGGACTAGCCTAGATTCCTCCTAGAATTAAAAACTTCTGGAAGTGCTTTAGATAAAACTAAACACTCGTTACTAGTTAAAATGACGCAGGGAGAATGAAGTTAGTCGTCATGCTTTAAAGAGAGACCTTAGACACTTAACGGGACGCAGTGTAAAGTCCTGTAACCATCAATGGAAATTAGTATTGTGGGTTGGAACCAGCTGTACGTATTGTTCTGCGGTATCAAAATTGACCTTCATTTGAAACTAACGACTTAGGCATCAAAAAGAAGTTTTACAGTCTGATTACACTCTCTGATGAAGTACGTCACTCTTACATAGGTTTCATTAAGAAAGATTTTCAGTCAATCTTCCAAACTTGAAAGCTCAAGCAAATGCAAAAAGCCTGAGAGCATTTAAGGAGAGTTGTTTTTGTAAAACACAATAATCCAGAGCACGAAGAATTTCATCTTCCTAAATACATGTAATATGTACATATCATAGTTTAAGGGCTTTTATTAATCATTGACTTTATTCGAGCGTGACGTGTGTGTCAGATAAATAATTCGAATCACTGTCTTTCTGAAATATAATGTGCCTTGTCATGAAATGTCTCGGAGTTGGTCTCTCTTTGGAGTATGGGTCGAGCCCAGCGGGCTCCCGCCGTACTCCTCCAACAATTCCTTTATCTAGTACGTAGACGATACTGTCAAGATTAAACCAGCTTCACAAAACTTACCATTACTGTACAAGTGAACACATGATCACTAACGCCATTTATAACTGTAGCAGTGATTGATTCAGCTGCAGTAACTGGCAATACTCCTGTTCCAGACGTCAATGCAATTGTAGCTGACGTGGGACCGCCTGTCAAAATATTAGACAATGAGTATATATGATAGTTTTCTCTTCTGTACAATTTGCAGCTAACTTTAAATATATTGAATATAAACCATGATCTTCCTGATGTTTTATTTTTTGTGTGTGACACGTCTTCCTGATTTTAAACTTGGGATCCCCAAAGTTATATTAATTGGTACTATAGTATAGGGTAGAATCTCCTCTTTCCATTGATACCAAGTTCATGAAAATCGGTCGAGGTGTTGCGTAATTATGACGTCACAAAGTATTTCCGTACCGAAAAAACATTGTTGGCCAAAATGACCACTTTTTCAAAACATTGCTATAAAAGTTCTAAATGTCCGACTTTCGTCGGGTTTTTTGCTAATAAATGAAGGAATTGACAATTCTAACATGTCATGCATATATGGCGATTAAAAATGTTCGAGATGGCAACCACCATCACCCCCTACTATCGGACTTTGAAGGCCTACCATAACCCCACCTTAGCTGGTACCCCCTTTTTATCTGCACAAGTAAAAAAAAATTGTCTGCACAAGTAAAATGTTGCAGGCATAGCGTGACCACAGTTTTTCGAAACACCCCCTAAAGGGTGATTGTTTCCGAAGCCAAAATATACCCTTTTTTACCCATTTACACAATAAATCGGGAATTTACCGTTACCGTTTTAATATTAGGGTTTGAAAAAGTACCCTTGTACCAGGTGTCCCAAAATATGGTTACATGTAGAAAAATGACTTTGTGCTAAGACTATAGTAGTTAGAGAAACAAAACTTTACACATATTATTTAACAACCCTCTTTGATATACCCGTAAAATATCACAGCATTATTAGTTTTTGAGTTATCAACAAAGATAGATACCTATGTCAGAAACGCATTTGTTCAAAATTCAACAAAATAATAAGCATACACGTTTTGTGGTATTTTAATGTTCATTTTTTTCTAAATGATCATAATCAGACTTTATATATTAAACCAAATTTGGTACAATTTTAATTGAATAATAATTGAACTCTCTTTTAGTATAGACTTTTATGCAAATTACAGGTACCTGCATTCCATGCATTCCAGAATGTGTTGTTTATATTGAACCTGTCAATCAAGTTTTGACGCGAAAGTTGATGAATACGCAAAAACATGATAAAGCACAATCAAATTTTCATGGGTAACATTAATTCGTAAACTGCTTAGTTTAACTGCAAACTTGTGTAAATTTTGAAGAAAAAAATTCTTAAACTTACAGGACATGTTTAAATTATAATTTTCTGTATAGTAGCAAAAGTCTGATCGACATTTAGAAATAACAGAAATGGCAAAATTTTGAATCGGTTGCCATTTTTGCTCAAAATCAGATTTCGACATAATTTTCAGACCTATAGTAATTTATGACATCATAATTACGTAACAACTAGTCAAATTTTCGTGATTTTTGTATCAATGGGAAGAAGAAACTCTACCCTATACTATGGTATATAGCAACCTAACTTTGGACATGTCACTTTAAAGTTTACATGGGTTGAACGACGGTTAAAATTACATCAAACGAACATGCTTCCGATTTTGTTGAATTTTGAACAAATGCGTTTCTGACATTGGTATCTACTTTTGTTAATAACGCAAAACCCAAGAACGTTGTGATATCATAATTTTACGAGTATTTAGTAGACGGTTGTAATACAATGTGTGCAAAGTTTTTTTTTCTCTAACTGCTACAGTTTTAGCACACGGTCATTTTTCTACATGTAACCATTTTTTGGGACACCTGGTACTTAAAAATGAGCTAAAATGGCTGTTTTTGATACCCTAAAAGGTGTCACCTGATACACCCTTTGTCCTCAAAAACAACCCTAATTCACTTTTTTCTTGGTCACGCTATGCTATACAAAAATTTTACACAATGAGAAAAAATTAAAATGAAATGAAATTTACGCTATTTTTTCAAGTAAAAGTTGCATTTTTTAGCAATGATGTGTGTCAAAGTATGCTTACACATGTTGTTGCTACGAATAAATCAAATAAATAAGATAAAACAAAGCAAAAAACACGATTTGTGTGTAATTCCCATTGAAAATCATGTTTTTGGTCAGTTTTTCGTTGGACCCAGTGAGCTATTACGCAACGCCACGTCCCAACCCTAGGTTCGATTTTCATAAAAATGGTCTTAAAATAAGCGCAAGGCTTGACGAAAGGGTTAACACATCTTTAACACCTGTTTGGTATCATTTTTCTTCACAAACCTGGTTTTGATAATATTTCACAATTTTTGATGAAAAAAGTACTGACGTTTGTCCATCAATTAAAGTAAAAATAACAACTTTTTTTTCAAATGACATGAAAAAGGTTCAAGCTTATCAATTATATACAGTTTTTAATAAATGTGAAGTCCTGTTTTGAGAACTTGATGTTTAAAGTTGACAAGTTGTTCACAAACTGTAATGCGAATAACCAACGTTTTATCTCTACTTTTTTATATATGAAGCTGTCTGGTATTTTTGTTGTCCTATTTTGTAGTTTACTTTATTGGGTATTAGAAACACAACCTAAAGTAGGTGTAGCTTTTTTTTTAGTTTGAGCAAACTATTAAAGAAAAGTCAAATTTGTTCATGTTTTTTTTGCGTAATGCGAGTAACCGTTTTATTTTTATTGTTGAGCCACTCTGAAATTTACAATCTTACAAATTAATACCCTGGATTAAAAGCATACAGTGTTTAGTTCACAATAAGAATGAAATAGCTGAAGTGTTATATCATGAGTTCAGAAAGATCCCCCC
>JXSR01S011891.1:47968-71815 GCA_000969725.1 Ophiothrix spiculata | reverse complement strand
ATACTGGAAATTTATAGCGTGCCATGCCTCCCAAATTCGGCCTCTACACATTTTACATGTGTTCGCTGACAACTGTGGCCCAAGTATAAGCTCAATTCCACACCAAGCATCATTTCGGGTTATGAATGCAACATCGCTGCCCGGATCAGCTCCCCGAGTTTTGTACGGGTTTCCACTAGACAATTAGCAGTTACTTACTTGTCCATGGGAATTTCAAGCACATAACGTCTGTACAAATGCTTAGTAAATTATCTCATTAACAGACAAATGATTCAGTTTACAATAGGTTACAAAATTTTATTTGACGAAGGAAGTATCGAATTAAACTTATCGCACAAAATAGACATGTTAATCAAAGTATTGGGTAGGCAATAAATGGGGATCTAAATGTAAGCTTCAATATATTACTAATACGGTATTGCTAGACCGAAAGGAGGCAATTACGAGAAAGTAGGTATTGTGTTGGAAGAAGTTTTAGGGAAGTTGAAAAGGGGGAGGCATAGGCTGGGATGACCAGATGGCAGTTAAGAATCTGTCCATATGTAGTTGTTACAACAAAGTACGAGATCGTCGTGATTGGAGATGCTTCAGGTAAAGATTATTCGGACATGAGTACAACGATAACAAGACGTAATATATGTGTATTTTTTCATCAAAATGAGCGCAAGATGATCTTTTCCTGATCCTTTGCGTTTAATGCGGTAGTACCTCTGTCCCAACCTGTACTTAGGTTGATATCTCCCCCATTGCATTTTGGCGGGCTTGGTAGCATTAAGGAGGTGTATGGCGTCATACTAATTGTTATACCAGGATTGCACTAGGAAAAGCAAGCGCTTTGCGTTATTGAGCATCATATTGAAGCCTTTGTTTTGCCACTTCAAAAATATCAATACAATTTTGAATTGGTTTTAAAAAAGACACCAAGCCTCCTCTTGTTTGCAATGAAAAACAAAGGCCTGGTAGTTTTACAAAGGCAACCAGTTTGAAATTTAAAAAATGTTTACCGCCCTGTTGAGTATCAATAATTAATCATATTTACCTCTAACTTCCATTACTGCACAGGTTTCAATTGGACCATCACTATGCAAATTATCAGCCTCCGCACAAACTCGTTTACCATTATACATAGCACATGTGGGCATAAAATCCAGTGTATCCTCAGTTGGTTCCGGAGAACATGTGATTTCAGAACTTTGTGAAAGCTCATTATGTAAGACTTCTGGGTTGCCATCCGATCGTAAGGTCCAGACGAATCCTGAGTCAGGATCGTTATCATCTGTGACTCCCATTAACGCATAGTTTCTGTTATGTAGGACAATTAAAGTATTTCCTCCTGCTATCGTTGTAGGTGAATCGATCACAGTCGTGGGCGTTGCCAGCAATGCTGCGGGGTTGCTTGTAGGTAAAATTTGCAAGTTGACAACATTTGGCGGAACTACAAATGGTAACAATAAGACTATTTGATTTCATTCTTAGTTTGTTAAGTATATAGCAATGAAATGATCACTGCATGTTTTGATTACTTACACACAGCAAATTATCAACATTTCCAAGCATACGCGTACATGAGGGATAAAGTCTTACAGAAATATCTTTACAATCAGGGCAACAATTTTCCAAACAATTGACTTTTTATTTAAATTGTTTACGCATTTGTATTATCCATACTATAAGGTATTACAAATAAGAATTCGGATCAAATATTTGCAAAAACAACGTTAACATAAAATGTTCCATGAAAACAGCAAATGTTAGATTCACGCGTTTCCAACTTAAAGTTGCCATCCATCCTTGGTCCTGCTTTTATGAAATGAACTGAAATTTATAACATACAGGGTGTCCCAATAAACATTGTGCATGGAAACGAATCTGATTTACTCAGAAGTTGAACACATCAGCTACACAAAATTTATGTCATTCTAAAGCTCATAGTTTTGCTCATCATCGCTGAAAATATCAAGAAAATCCATCGAGGCAAACCAGAGATATCGTTGATTTTGTCAGCTTGTATCATTTTCCTCCTGCACAATGGTAATCCTGTCGTTAAGCTTGTAATCAGAGGACATGAAAAGGGTCTACGCGAAATCGACGCTTGAGAAATTTACTGTAAATGATCTCTCATGCTGTTAGAGTCAAAGATAATCGAACAAGATGTATCAACAGCTAATGGAGACAGATTGAAGGATGTGCAGGAGGTTATTCACCAGGAAGAATAGCATGAAGAAATGAAAAACGAACACTAACATGACTTTAAAAGAACTCTCAGAATAGAACCAAAATAATCAAAATCTATAACGACACAACTATTAAAACACTAATAACACAAAATCATGTGATTACTTCACATTTTTATTGTTTGATATTAAGGCACAACATTTTTTTTTGGTGCTTTTAGAATTTTTAGAAGCAATGCGAGCAGAGCCTGATTTATTTAATGAGTTTTGAATAAAAGATTTCTTAGATTTTTTCCTGTTTTTAGCAATTGCCATTGATGGACTTACTGCTTTTGATCTGAATTAAGACCTAAGACAACTACATGTAGCTATTCATTTTTTGTGTTATTATAGAAAAAGAATATAATTTACTAAGTTAGATTAAGTTTTCAGTTTCCAAAAAAGATTTCCCTCAGCATGTAAACAATATACACAAAGCATTGTGTAATTTTGCCAATAAACCTAGTTTTACAGTTTTTTTGTACATTTTGGAGTAGAAAATAAATCATAATGTATATAATGTAGAGAAAACGAAAAAAAAAATCGAAAGAGAAAAAAGAAACATGTACCCAAAGAGTCTTCATATGACTGCATTTTAAAGAACATTTGCGAAACGTATGCGGTGACTTTGTCACTGTAAACTATGCAATCGTTAATGTTGTAAAGACCCTTTCAATGTTCTTTGTGCATATGTTTAACCATAGGAATCCATTGTGCAGAAGGAAAATGATACAAGCAGACAAATTCCAAGATATCTCTGGTTTGCATCGGTGGATTTTCTTGAAATTTTCAACGATGATGAACAAAACTATGATCTTTAAAATGATACAATTTGAAGTCACTGGTATGCATAACTTCTGAGAAAATTAGCGCTGTTTCCATGCACAATGTTTATTGGGACACCCTGTATTGCTTAAGTATGGGTGATTGTTTGTTCTTTTTATCCCCGAAGAATTTTGCCAAAATAAATTGGTTTAATGAAGTTTTCTTGGAATTATGGATATTATTTATAGGTATTTTGGGATTGATTGGCGAGGAACTTTGGCAATGGGCCCGTAGGGTAAAACCGCAAAAACTTCCCTAATAGTATCTCCGGTTCGATTCGCGGTACCAGGAGAACAAATTAATGTCCATGACATAATATTTTAAGTGTATCTTAGAACTATTTTTTTTCGCAAAATGCATTTTGATTCCATCACCGATAATGTTTACCCGGCGTTGCGTTGATGGTTTTGGGAACACGTTGTGACCTACTCCCTCACCCCGCATCAATTATGTCAATGCATCCAATACATCGTCAAGACATTGCCACGTCATCGCAAAAAATGGGAAAGCATCACTAATGTTATCTAATTTCGTGTGCATTGATGAAGCATTCAACATGCAATTGCGATTCATTCCCGAAATGCATCAGGAGCAAAGTGTGATCAGATCCTATTGCTTATTGAAGGAGTCTGAGTTCCTATTTGCAAGTCCTTAATAAGTTTTTTGAATATTGTGTACGGCGTAGGGGTATATTTTACATACCTATGATCTGCAGTATAACTGAATCGGTGTTCGTTGAATCAACACCAGTTCCAAACAATGTTTCAGGGTGCTCGACCGTACATGTTAATACAGAATCACAAACGTCCGACGTCGCCGTCATAAAATCCGGCACTGTAAATATAGTCGACCTAAACAGTTGGTTTTCGTTAACCTCAGATAGCTGTATTTGAAGTGACTCTGAGACAATTTCAAGAGACATTGTGGGTTCTGGTTTAGCGTTTTCTGTCAAGCAGCTGAATTCGATAGCTACTCCTACCTCCATTTCGTACGTAGCACCTGCAGGAGTGTTGCCATCAAGAGTCAAGGGGTTTCCCGAAGGTACTCCAATATATAAAACTGGCGTAGCTGGTTGAGCTGTACATTGAAAATTAGATTACAGGTATTTGTAAATTATCATAAATTACAGATGAGAAAGATTGGCCATAATAATAATAATGATAATAATAATAATAATAATAATAATAATAATAATAATAGATACCGTAATAATAATAATTCAATTGATAAAGCGCCTCTGGAAAGGTACTTATGCGCTTTATAACACTAATTAAACGCAAATATTAAATTTAACAGCAGTGATTCAAGACGGCATTTTTTAAAGAAATTTGTCGTATGTAAATATAAAAAGGTAAAACGGGTTAACAACGATCGGTTAAAAATATTATAATAACAACAGGGGTAAACAAACACAAAAACATATTATGTATCCCGACATAACGAGGAGATAAAACTAATCATTTAGCACAGGAAGATAAAAAAGACAAAAACAACAAGCGGTCGCGGAATCGGGAGGATATAAATTGACGGGGTGAACAAGCTTATGAATTTAAAGGTAAGGAGGGGTCAATGAGCAAGGTACCTGACTGTGGACTGGCATTCCGGTCGAAAATAGAAAAACAAGAAATGAAGCTGTGAAGAGAAAGAAGGAGCAATTTTGTAAAAAAAAGCGTAAAAAACAGGGTCCACTGATGACGCAAATCCACACTCATTAAATTGCAGAGCCCGTCTAGGTGGGACATCCAATCCATAATCAGCGGCTGACGATTTATTATATAGAATTAAGACTCGTGGTTCTAATTAAGTGTTTATAAAATTTGAACAAGGATGTCCATTTATGTTTGTTAGGCATGCGTTGAGTTGCTCTCCGTTCGATGTTTGTTAGCTTATAATAACTATTATGTTTTGAGCATCGGTATTCTTTGTATTGTATTTGGTCATTTTCTCATTTCACATTACATGACTATAATAGGGCTAGATGCACTTCGTAATTTTCGTAGTCATTTTCAGAATTTTTCTCATGGTGTTAAATTTTCACATCACGACATATTTTGCAATGACTACTCATCTGTAGTATTTAAATAATCCATAGTACCGGTACATTGTATTCATTGGTGATCGTTGTTTTCTAATAATACCATAACTAGCTTGGTCTTTTGTGCTCTGTAATCTGTCCTTGACAGGTCATGTGGATTTTATTTTGAAAGAAAATTTTCTGATCACTTTATATTTCTCCGATGATAAAAATTTTCATTTAGAATGTTTGCCACTATCTAATTTTTTGATATTCCAAATGGAGTTTTAGTGGATTATTCCGGTCAATAATATTGTCTAGAAACTTAAGCTCAATATGCAAATAGTCGTCTGGCTTTTAAAAGGGGTTAAAATGACGAACTATATCTGAGCCTTAAAGATTTCATGAAAAACAATTGGATATAATAAAAAAAAACGGCAAGATATGCAACATACCGTAATACGTTATGCATGCACTGACTGTAGTTACAATTGGACCAGAGAATACGCTATTGGTTGCTTCACATGTAATCACCAGACCATCTAAACTGATATCATCCGCGAGCGAGTATGTTATAACTGAATCCATCGTATCTGTGTTTGTAATTACTTCAAAAGCTTCAGAAAGGGGTGTATCTGTTGATGTATCCCCGGTGCCTTCGTATAACACGACGGTTGTAGAAGGTGCGGTATTCGAACTGGTACACATTAAATTCACAGATTGATCCCGAAGGAGGTAAATGTGGTCATCACAACTGGACGTTGTCGACGTGTCTCCGGTGATAATGACGTCTTGGCCATCAATGGGGTTGGTGTATTCCATTTTGGCAGTAGCTAAAACAAAGATATACAAATCCCAAAGAAGCGAAACATTTCGAGTACTTGATAAATGTAAGAGGATGTTCCGTAAGTATGAGTCACAATTTTACGTAAAGGCCGATTTATGAGGACTGATTTGATAGTTAATCTTGTTGAGCGTGAAATGGAGCTCCGAATGTGAACATTTGATAATTTTTTTCATGAATGGAGTGGTAAGCAGGTGATTAAATGTCTTGGGCTTTACTGCACCAAGATAATACATATTGCAAAGCATAAAATTGCACACAATTGCAGGTAACAAAAACTTTAAAGATTATTTAGGAACAACAGAAGAGAAGTACATAGAGCAAATACTTGGATTTGGTATTTTACTTGAACTTTCATGAATGAATGGATAGTTTTCGTTTTCCGATAATTATCCATTGTCTATTTTTTAAGGTTGACAATCTGTGTGACATAGTAGGGATACGTTGCTTTACTAATCTTCCTCCACTCGTGACGCGCATGTTGAAGTAATTCAATCTAGCATTTCGTATAATTTACCATAGCGCTGCCATACTCCCATATTTTGAAAATGCTATTTATTCATTTTTTCCTGAATTTTCTTTACTTTAAATTTTAACACATCTGCTTAGGCTCGTTAATTTGATTTAATTTTATATTATGTTTCAATGAAATGCGACATTTGTCCAGTGTATAATTATATTGACGCGTTCGGAATCCAATAGCAAATATATCGGGTCATAAGCTCTTGATTTTACAATATGTTTTTAAACAGCCTTAAATGTAAGTAAAATGTGCATAGCTACCTATGAAAATTAAACAAGCATTTGAGACGTCTGTCGCTTCTACTCCGCCAGGTAAAGTAAGTTTTGCTTCGCATGTGATCACGTGACCTTCGCCTTCATTTAGGTCCTCGGTGTTAAGGGTATATGCAAGGTCGGTGTCAAAACCCGATACGTGCTCAGCACTGCTGCTCATTAATACTGCATCTGACGTGAGGTCCAATCCGTGTCCAATAAACATTGTCATTGTCGCTGTTATCGGGTTGTTGTTTTCACTTGAACAGGTGACCTCCACATCCTGGCCATCTGGTAGATATATGTAATCTGTGCAACTAGTTGTCGACGTTTCACCATTAATCGTTACAGCCGAGTTGTCAATAAGACTTGTGTATGACATGATACATGTAGGCAAGGCTAATGGGATAAATATTTAGCAAGGTTTTAATGTTGGTTAACCAATGTGTCTAAACTGAGTGGGCCTCAATTTTTATAGCGAAGCCCAAAAAAATAAATCTGTGGTACCAATGTCATAATTACCGATATCTGGAAAATCGGCATGTGTATGGGGAAAAAAGAATGTAGAAAATCACTATGTTTAACTAAATACCACGTTTGAAATGAATATCGGCCTTCAAAATAGCTATTTTTTAAATACACCACCTTGACGTACCGTACGAACTTTGAACAGACACTGTACCCCCCCCCCCCCCCCCCCCCCCCCCCCCCTTGAAAGTAATAGGATCGAAATTTCTTTCAATAAAATTAGAAGGAACTTCTTATTTGTACCGTGAGTCATTTAGCGCTGCGCATAAGGAATTGTTAGCGTCAAAAAAAAAACCCTTTCGTTGAACTAAGGTTAATGCAAGAGAAAATCCCTCTCATTTGTGCAAAGTTTGGTCCCACCGTGGATGGAGTCACAATTCGTCACAATTCAAGGAATAGTAGTACACTTGATACATCACAATGCTAGTAAACTGGGGTACTTTTCATTTTCAGTTGCATGATTGGATATGCAAATGAGTCTGCCATAAGCAGAATAGAGAATCAATTAAATTCTTGAATAATATTTAATAGGGACCGAACATAAATATGTTTTCGGTATACCATTTTTGCAATTTATCTCTAAAACATCCTACTTCATTTGAAATATGTTACTACAAATTATTGTGAAAACAAACCAGTATCTACAAAAACGGCATATGGTGAGCAAATTCATTTTATATCCAGTATGAACAAATCCCGGGGAACAAATTCGATATTTTTCCGGACAATCTACTTACTCTGAACTGTTATCTCTTGCATAACCATATGACCTGATGTTGAGCATTTATTATCTGCGCTGTTTTGTGCAGAACAAATTAGCATTTCACCGGTATGTGATACTGATGCTGTTATTGTAAACTGCTCTGCTGTTAGTATGCTACCCCGTGATCCACTGTCAACATTTGGCGGATCTGTCGTCATAGTTGAATCCAAGGTAGTGCCTGCAGGAAACTCCATTGTTATAGTAGGTGTAGGAGTCGCTTCGCGTACGATGCATTGAAGTATGTATTGGTCTCCATTAAGAAGAACATATGGTTCGCTCAGTTCATTGCCCGTAGACACATTTTTAATGACAATCTCAATAAGATCATCGTCCGTTACTTGATTATTAGCATCGTTGACTTTAACTGTGAATGAATAAAAATGATATAGAGGTGAAGTGTATAGCGCAATACATATTTTTGAAGGCAGTGAAGCAGTGATCGGCCAAATAATGGGCAAGGTTAGTTCGTGAAGAGGTGCAATACCAAAAAAAAAATAATCGTAATATATTACAATATACTATAAAGTATATACAGTGTGTCCCAGAATGAAGTTATCAAGATTTCAATGCCACATAATTCAAAAACAAAAATACCCCAGACACTGAAAGTAAGTGACAATCATGTCTAATGTCTCTTCTTGCTTTGGTGCAAAAATGAAGAAAATCCATGCAATAATTATCTAGAAGTGAGCATTTGAAGCTCCAAAGGGCTTTGGACACTTTTCCCAGTTTGGAGAGGTCGTAAAAATCCAGCGGAAATTTGCAGGGGAAATATGCGAGCTAGGATATCATCTTTACCAACATTTCTGTTTTGTTTCGCATGTTGCTTCTCCTTAATGATGCCTTGGAGTCTTTATAAAGGTTCAGTAGAATGTAAATTCGGCTTCTACCTTGGCGTCACCACGCTACTTTTTTGCAGTTCCTTCTGTCATCCGATACCATCAGCTTTTTATTTTCTTACATATTTAAGATGGAATACTTGTGCGATGGGGATATCTGGCTCCTGATAATGTTAAATAAATATTTCCATTGTTTCAATGATACCTGCACTTTCCAGGTATTGGTCAATCATGATACTCTTTTCTCCATTTACAAATGAGGTGTTATGTTTGCTTTGAATTACCATATTCCTACAACCACTGCTATCAGGGTACCAGCCCTTTAGCGTACTTTCAAATTACCCGCTGAATGATTTCCCTAAACGATTACCTAATAAAATATTAAATGATTTTTGCAGTTGAAAAGAAACCAGATTTAGGTTAATATAATCTTGAAAACAAAGACACGTATAATTGGACAAATATTATCATGACTATGTCTGTAAAGATGACGTTCTTGTTGCATGGTTATGCTGCAAATCTCCGTTGAATTTTTACAACTTTACCTAAACTGGGAAAAGTGTCCAGACCCCTCTGGAGCTTCAATTGCTCATTTCTAGAAAAGTAATGCATGAATTTTCTTTATTTTTGCACCACACAAAGTCAAGACTTCAGTCATGATTGTCACTAAGTTTCATTGTCTGAAATTATTTGGTTTTTGAACTGTGTGGCGTTGAAATCTTGATAACTTCATTCTGGGACACACTGTATATGATTTAAAAAATCACTCAACTTGTCTTCCCCATATATCAGTGCTTTTTGAAATGGTTCTTCAGCTGAGAATCTTCCGGTGATAGTGTCAAATGAAGAACCATTTGAAGAGCTTACTGAATCACTTTGGAAAAGATAATCAAATTCACTTGTTTATCATAGCTCCGAGTTTAGGCGTTTTTTTTTTTAAATCAATACTTATCTTTATACACACTACTTACTTTCTACATTCAGGTCAACACTGTCGCATACTTGGAGTGAACTGGCGGTGTTTTGAGCACAACACAAAAGCCGGCTTTCGTGATGATCAACATAGTTAGAAATAAGGGTGTACACTGCTGTGTCCTGTTCTTGACCGCAATTAGGTACAAGTTCAGTTCCATCAAACGATATCAACGGAGTCGATGAGGAATCAAGGTAGTAAAAGCTGATATCAGGCTCTTCGTCAGCACCCTATAGAAGACAATTGTAAAAACAAAATCACAAATCTATTCATTTAAGTAGAGAAAGTGTAAATTTGAACCTTATAGCATGCACACATTTTTCAAACTGGCGACTTAAAAATTACCGGGATTTCACCGGGCCCACCCCCACCCCAAACACACCTACTTTGACGGCCTACCCTTACCTCCACCTTAGTAGTACCCCATAATTTGTTTATCAAAATGACTGCAAAGGATGCAAAAGAGAATACCCAAATGCCTTGGGTCGTTTGCTTTTATCTTTTTTATGTAGCGGGAAAAATCTTTAGGGGAGGGGGTTGCAACAACATATCCCCCCCCCCCCGTACGGAGGACGAGGATTAAAGCATATTAATCTTACAGCACTACTTCACAGTGTCACTTATCAGTGACAAACGTAACTGAAATTATTTTGGATCAGATTTACTCGTTGTTTAATACTTTGACACCTCTATCTTGCATAATGAGAATTATAAGTCGAGACGAATGTTTCTCTCAGTAAAGAGCACAATCACTGCATGGGCACTTCCTAGCAAACGTGGACATGACTCAAAGCATTCAACTTCAAAAAAAAAACAGATTGATTGATTGAGATTGATTTCTTTTTGTAATCTCAAAACTTAACGCAGTTCTGGTAATCCGATATAAAGACTCCAAAAAATGTCGCCTCACCTCGAACAAATGGATCCTGCGCCAATACGGAATACGCAAACGTGTTTTTAGTAATTTAAAGATTGTGTGCACAAGCGATGGAGTTTCAGCTTTCATTTGACATCCTATTTCTGACAATTGACTGAAAAACACCGAAGTTATGAACTTTTAAAACCCTCAAGGTCGTTTTGTATATTATTATTAAGGGTTAGTATAGAACAGATTTTCCTTTTACTAACTATAGCTGCGTAATATTTCCAGATAAATACAATTTCCATTGGATAAAACTGTTCGGGGAAAGTACAACAATTTCATTATTATTAATGTAAAATTAAAGGTTTACAACTATATACTAGCCCAATCATATAATTAGCGCTAACTTCTCGGGTTTAACTTAGGCTGTGTTCACACATAATAGTCATGACTAGTCATGATTGGCTCTAGAGCAAGACAACGTTCACACTGGGACACCACTTGCGCGTCACAACAAGTGCCACTTCACTTTGGTCAAGAGTGAGACACTTTCTATAATTGCATTCACACTGGAAATTTGAGCGGCTTACGAGTGAAAATATAGTCATCACCAAATTATTCTGTGCGAACACACTCTAAGTCGTATTATTACAATTACTTACGTTCACTGAACAAGTAAATGTGTACTCCATTCCGTTTACAAGTTTAACGCTTCCGTCTGTATCTGGCAAAGCTGGCTCCCCAGTCTGACAAGGTCCTTCTGTTAAAGCCAAGCTCACCTCACTGGGTGCAACTAGGAAATAATAATATTTTGTATAAAATGTATTAACCTTTTCAAACATAAGCTGCTACTGAGGGCCCCGTCGTGTTATGTTTGGCAATTATATGGAGTAGAACTAGTATCGTCCCTCTGATTTCCCCTCCCACATACTCAGCAATGAGCCCAGGCAGCTCCATTTTCACTGGGATTTTAGTTTAATTCAGAGAGTACCAGACATGGTACACACTAAATTGAACAATATTGAGTGCCTGAAACGAGGGCTAATATGGAGCAGCGGTATATTTTTTAACGTTTTCACGGGTAGGGCCCCTAGAAACTCCTTCATCTGGTCAATTCAGTGTTGAATAATTTTACAATACGTACAAATCAGAAAAAAATAACAGTAAGGGCGTGTCAACACATAAGAACTTGGTCATGAATATATTCTTGAGTGTGAGTCGCTCACGAGCAAGTAAACTCTATTATTATTTAACGTGTCTCGCTCGTGACTAAAAGTGACACGCCACTAGTTTTAACACGCAAGTCGTGTCAATGTGTGAACGCAACTGCAAGTTGTACAGCTCTAGAGCCACTTACGATTAGTCATGACTTTTATGTGTGGAAACAGCCTAAGAGTTACATATAACACAATAATTCCTTAACACTTCTTCGTTGATTTTTTTTTCAATTTAAAAGAAAAAAGATATGCACGGTATCGTTTCCAAAGGCAACATTCTTTTCAGAAATATTTTAAATTGACTTTAAAGGCAAATAAGAAGGTTTACATTCTTAGATTTGCAGATTATAAATACAATAATCATGTATAAACGTCAAAAGCCATTGTCTGGTTTGAATCCAAATATAATGGAATATGGATCCCAAGGAAAGTGTCAATTCGTTAAATTCTCCATATTCACAGAAAATATGCTTTTATGGTTCTATACTACAATGACAAAGATTACAAAGACAACGCTCCACTATTCTCATTTTGTACAAACTACTATTTGTCATACAGCAGTTTAAATCAATCTTGTATTGACACATTTAAAACTTAATACTTTCTATATTTTGAAGAGTGAAATAGTCATTCTTCTTGGAGTGACTCTTCTAGTCAATCGAAAAGTTTGACATTTCAATCTAACAAGAGTGGAAATCACTCTTTTTCCTCCATACAAGTAAACTTTCAAACTGTAAAGAGCGAATTTGCACTTTGTGCAGAGTGAAATTTCAATCATTTTGTAGTGAAGTTTTCAATCTTTTCATCGTATGTTTCCTCAGCACAATCCCTCTCAATTGAATTGTTTAAGTGTGTGTAAATTTACATTCATGTTAAAAAATTAATCGACAGAGATTGTGCTAAAGGAACAATCGGTGATAAGATTGAAAATGTAAATCTTAAAAGATTGAAATTCACTCTTGAATCTAACCTTAATTACAAAATTGATTAATACAATCCGGTAGTAAACCATATAATGCTAGATTACTTTAGTGCAGTTTTACATGAAGAATAAACCGCACAACTGAACTTACCAGGCACCTGTAGAGAAAATAACATGGACTCCTTAAGTAACTCATCAAGTAATGCATTCGCTTCATTATTAGCCTGGCAGTATAACATTTTGCCGCAATGTTCGCTGTATGCTGCATTAAACGTATATGTATATGTAGATACACGATTGCAGGAATCGCCCACATGAGACGGCCCTTCACCTGACACTCTGTCCGCATCTAAGAAGATATCCATACTGGGTGCAGGATTGGCTCCAGATACCGTGCATGTAGCAGTGTACTCAACTCCCTCTGTCAATAAATACTGATTCTCATTTGCAGGCGTAACAGCCATCCCACTTTCGGTGTCTGTGATCTCTAGAATTACATCTGTTACTTCGGCTATTTTTGAAAAATAAATTGAAATTAGGGTAGACGATGTCCCAATGTATACTGTGTAAAAGCTGCCCTTAAAAGAAAAAACCACTAGGTATGTGATACATACTGCTTTTTCGCAATTCTGATATATAGAGCATTTTGTGTACACTGCATTTTTACTTGCCAAAAATGTTCAAGAATTTACGACCATATTCTCGTGTTTATGTACCACAGTTATGATAGTAACCAAAATATAACAATTCAAATTACCTAAATTTTGACCACGCACTTGATGTTATCGTGCCGATTATGGATTTTCACATATATACTACGGTTTTACTTTGTCAATATCCACTTTTTGAAAAAATTTGTGGGAAAATGGTGTTTACCATATCGTAAAACATACTTTGTAGTACCGTACACGTTTATGTAAAAAAAGCGGTAGGGTTGAAAATGTAACATACTGCGTTTTTACTTCGGAGGACAGAAAAAGAAAACCCTTACCTTTTTAAATCATCTTACTTACTTCTAACTTCGATTTCTGCACAGGTTTCAATTTGATCATTACTATGCAAATTATCAGCCTCAGCACAAACTCGTTTACCATTATACATAGCACACGTAGGCATAAAATCCAGTGTATCCTCAGTTGGTTCCGGAGAACATGTGATTTCAGAACTTTGTGAAAGCTCATTTTGTAAGTTTTCGGGGGTGCCATCCGATCGTAAGGTCCAGACGAATCCTGAACTTGGATCGTTATCGTCTGTGACTCCCATTAACGCATAGTTTCTGTTATGTAGTACAACCAATGTGCTGTCTTCAGCTATCGTTGTTAGCGAATCGATCACAGTTGTTGGATTATCTAGCAGTGCTGCAGGGGCAATTGTTGGCGAAACTTGCAAGGTCACGCTAGTTGGCGGAACTGTAAACATAGTCATAGAATAGTAAATGATAAAGAGCAAGAGAGAGTATAAAGCATAAAAAGTCAAACATATGTTTTATTCGTGCAATTGTTATGAATTTCATTATTCGCTGCACAAACCCAATATATTCGGTATGAAGAATTATTAGGCATGTCAAGAAATGTATATTCGGTTAATCACTGATCACATGTATTGTCTGTACGTTTTAAATGATCATACTGTAAATTTTTAGTGAAGTCGTCTGATTCTCGCCAAACAAACCCCATGGTTCTATTTTACAGTGATTTTGAAATTGACACGTCTAAATGTCAAATTTTTGTCAAATTTATTGGTAATTGAAGAAGAAAATAACACTTTTAACATGTCCAGTGATATCAGGTCCATACCATGCAGATTTTTTAAACCAATCCCTATCCTCAAACGTTGATTGCCTTCAGCTTAGGTGGTACACTTTTCTATCAAAATGACTGTAAAGGATGTAAAACCAATTATGCCCAGAGTAGCTCTGCTTTGCGTTTTTGGTGCAATTGACGATTAGCCCTGATCACCGGGGGTTACGAGATAAAATGTTGAGGAAAGATGAAGTTTATAAGTTTGTCAGATGTCGAATTTTGAAGAGGGTATAATAAAAACAGCGGCAGGGTTCGTGCTACTTCTGTTGCACGAGCATGCCGAATATATTTTGTTTTGTTGTTTGTTTGTTTGTTTTCTCAAAATATATGCTAAGTTAATTTTGTTACGTCAATATAAAGCACGTGGTTAATAATATTCTAGACTTTTTATTCGCTCCTGAATATTTAATCTTAATTATAAATTGGATAGGAAAAATATCTCCTAACCCATGAACTTCAGCGTAACTGAATTGGTGTTCAAAGCACCATCATTTCCGAACAATGTTTCTGGATGATTGACTGTACACGTTAATTCTGTATCACATATCATGTTGGACGTGGCGGTTGTAATCGGTGGTACTGTGTATACAATTGACCTTATCAGTTGGTTTTCTTCGATGGGAACTGTTGTTGTTTGAAGTGACTCTGAGCCAATTTGGAGAGACATTGTGGGTTGTGGTTTTGCGTCCTCCGTCAAGCAGCTGAACTCAATGGCCATTCCTTCCTGCAGTGCGTACGTATCATCTGCCGCCGCATTTCCTTCAACCGACACCGGATTTAACGATAAAGGTGCTCCAATGAATAACATAGGTGTAGATGGCTGAGCTGTAATAAAAAAACAAATTAGGTGTTGGTGAATTAATCAAATATTTGTAAATTTCAGAAATGGTCTGTCATGTTTGCTTCTACAAATTTGATTGTCCAGTGAAATAAATGAGGTTAGGACGCCTTTTTTTTAACAAAAACGTTCGTGCAAAAGAAAGTGTGACTTGTTTAAGTGTATATTTACAAAACGTTGGCTCAAAAAATGATGTCGTGCGTGAGGTAAGATCATGGATCTTTATGACATCTAAAAAATTATGCCATGGTCTTTATGAAAAGGTAAATTTTCAATTAACTCACTATGCTTTATGTAATATACGATATGAGAAAACACAATGATCTCTTATAAAAGAAAACGGACAAACATGCAACATACCGTAATACGTCATGCAGGCACAGGTTTTGGTAAGAAGTTGAGCAGAGCCTATGCTGTAGCTTGCTTTGCATGTAACTACCATGCCATCAGTACTGATTTCATCTGCGAATGCGTGTGTTAAGAAAGAATCAACCAAATCATCATTTTCATTAGGTGCTTCGACGAAATCGCTTGAAATTTGTGAATCTGTCATTGTATTTCCGAAACCTATGTATAAACCGAGGGTTTCAGGACTTCTGGTATTCGTACTGGCACACATTAGATTCACAGACTGACCACGAAGGAGGTAAATGTGATCATCGCAACTCGACGGTGTCGACGTGTCTCCGGTAATGATAACTTGCTGGTTATCAATTGGATTAGTGTATTCCATTTTCGGGGTACCTGAAACAAAATATCGAGTCGCTGATTTGCAATGGTAATACTTGGTACAGAGAACATTTGATTTTTGTTGGGCGTAAAGCAAACTGCCTCACCGCAACAAATACAAGAGGTGCCACTATATACGACAAGTTCATCGTATCACGTGATGTTGAACCTTCTGGGTCAGGTCCCGCTACAGCTTCAGATAGATTAACAGTAACCCATTTGGAATCGAAGGCAGTTGAGTGTCGGTTGCAATAAGTAAGACGTGTTTAATTCTTTCTCACCGTGCCTACGTCAACTTTCAATAATAAAAAAAAAATCAATTTATTATTAAATTAAAAATTATCGAACTACTGTTCAATTTTGACGACATAATCGTACAGTTGTCATTTCAAAACAGTTTTAGTTCTTTCCTCAAAATGTGTGAAGCTTTCATCAGTGGTTTAACAAATCAACACTTGAAATCACTTTTCACATAAAAAAATGTTGTTTGAACACATAAATAAATTGTTTATAGCTTTGGTTATAATGCAAAATATATTCTATTTGTCGGCTATTGTCGCATATTATTGGTTTTTAAAAAACTATATTTTACCGTACCTTAATATGATCTGCTTTAGAGGTACGCTAAAAGGTTTATCTTTTTACTCACCAGTAAAAATTAAACAAGCATTTGAGACATCTGTTGCTTCTACGTTGCCAGGTAACATAAGTTTTGCTTCGCATGTGATGACAATACCTTCGCCTTCATCGAGGTCTTCCTTGTTAAGGATGTATGTAAGTTCGGTGATATGACCCGAAACATGTTCAGAGCTGCTTCTTTCTAGCTCTCTGTCTGAAGTGAGGACCTGTCCGTCTCCAATAAAGAGTTTCATTACTGCTGTTACCGGGTTATTGCTTTCACTTGCACACGTGACCTCGACATCTTGATCATCCGGAAGGTATATATAATCTGTGCAACTAGTATCCGATGTGTCCCTGGTAATCATTACAGCCATGCCGTCAACCACATTTGTGTACGACATCATAGCTGTAGGTACGGCTAATGGAAAATTATATATTAATAAAAAAAATACCCTTTGAATGAAAAGCTAGCTACGTTTAAGGGATGGATCATATATGTTATTATTTACTTTGTCATTGCAACTGTCCCATTTTGCTAATGTCTTATTGTAATTGAAAATAGAATAGGGCGTTTAATACTTTATCACATATTTGGATGCAAATTTGGGGTTATTTTTATTGTTGTTGTTGTTGTGTGTTGTGTGTGTGTGTGGGGGGGGAGGGGGGGTTGTGCGTGTTTTATGATCAATAATACATTTTTTAATCAAAAAATTAACTACTTCATTTCGTTTCCATTTTTCTTTCATTTAGAAACATACTGCTTAATGGTCAAAAACCATGAAATCGGACCCGACAAAAACGCACCAAAATATTTTATAAAACAGAACTAGTGTTATAGATTACTGATTCAAACAACGTATCTGAACAAATCATTAAATGGACTATTAAATGCAATCCTTACGTGCTCTCCGTAAACCTATTACACGCAAATATTGTAAGGGTGTTTTTTTCGGGGACACATAATCATGCAGAAATACAAACATGAGGTACAACGTTAGCGTGAAAGGGACGGTCTGTATTTGCAAGGTTTAGAATACCGAACTCTCTTTCGAGCGATGGGTCAAACTTTATTTTCAAGGACACTCTACTTACTCTGAATTGCAATCTCTTCCATTATCATGTGACCCGATGTCGAACATTTAGTATCGGCGTCATTTTGTGCAGAACACGTGAGCATTTCACCGGTATGTGATACTGATGCTGTTATTGTAAACTGCTCTGCTGTCAATATACTACCCCGTGATCCACTGTCAACATTTGGCGGATCAGTCGTCATAGTTGAATCCAAGGTATTTCCTGCAGGAAACGCCATTGTTATAGTAGGCGCAGGCGAAGCTTCGCGTACGATGCACTGAAGAAGATACTGATCTCCGTTAAGAAGAACATATGGTTCGTCAAGTTCGGTGCCTGTAGACACATGTTTAACGACGATTTCCAAAAGATCTTCGCCGGTTAGTTGATTATTACCGTCGTTTACTTTAACTGTGGGTGGATAAAAAAGAAGAAGAAACTGATTTTAGATTTAATTTAAATATGGACTACTATATGGTGTCTGCTTCAAGAAGGCTGTCATCTTAGTTAGTCAAAAACGAATCAGCATTCCAAAATTACTAAATAGTACACTCTATTTTTACTGGAAGCATACATCAACATACAAAATGTCTTCAGCTTGTAACGACAACTTAAATCAAAATACTCTAAATATTGTTATTTGAGTTTTTTGATGTCGACCCTGAAGGTTTTGGATTCGACAGGGGTATGATACAATTGTTAAGTATTTATTTTAGTCTACCCAGATTGTCTGATAAACACCGTATCACTCTCAAAACATTTGGCTCAGATACGAGGGTCATTCAAAAAGTTCTACCTATTGTATCATAACTCTAGTTTTATTAAATGTAGCTTCATAAATATTTTTCACAGATTTATCTACGAATTTCATCTATACATGGTGAAACAATCATATCAATATCTTTTCTAGATTTCTGTAGGTTATCTGAAAACCACAGTAAGTTTTGGTATACCGGAAACGGTCAAAATATGGGCAACATTTTTACGCAATGTGGTAAAACTAAATCCCATATGAATACAAGAGCATTTTCCGGTTGAGAACCATTTTCCTATTTTGATTGCAGGTTTTTTATCAATACATTAATTCCTGATATTAATTATGCGTTCAATATTATTTACTTTCTACGTTCAGGTTGACATTGTCGCATAGTTGGCTTGAACTAGCTGCGTTTTGAGCACAACACCGTAGCTGCGTATCATGATGAACTGCGTAGTTAGAGGTAAAAGTATACACTGCTGTATCCTGTTCTTGGATGCAATTAGGTATGAGTTCAGTTCCGTCTTCAGATTTTACGGGAGTCAAAGATGAACCAGGATGATAGAACATAATATCAGGCTCCTCGTCAGCACCCTATAGAGATAAATATATAAAAGTCAAAAACAAGTGCAAGCTATTCCAGACATTTTCAAAAGATGAGTTATTGCTTTTAAAAACATTGACCACCAAATACAAAAGAAGATATCGCGTCCTTCCCATCATGCCTCACTTTCAATGTGATTTTTTGTACGGGTTGTAATAAGATGTTATAATGAAACATATATGAAATGCAAATTTGGGATGAAGTCAGCTGAATGTCTTTTCTTTAATCACTAATCCCTATTATTGTAACCCGTAAAAACAAATGGGAGCCAGGCATGATGGGAAGGTCCTGATATATTATTTTACCCAATACTACTTCTCTGTGGGTTTGTAAACTTGTAATCGACATCTGTTAAGGAATTATTTGGAATATCCTAACGTAAATATAAGGACATAAAATATGACTTACATTTACTGTACATGTGAATGTGTACTCCATTCCGTTTACAAGTGTAACGCTTCCGTCCATATCTGGTAAAGCTTGCTCTCCACTCTGACAAGATCCTTGTGTCAAAGCCAAGCTAACCTCGCTGGGTACAACTAGAAAAAAATGAATAAACCTTTCTATGCTGATTAGTAATATACTAATTACTTGGGAACCTAAAATTAAAAAAAAGGGATTTTTTTTAAAAGAATTATGCCAAAGTAAGACATTTTGCAATGAAAAAATATAAAAAATACTAACATAGGCAATATTGCACTAGGATAGAAACCCCAATGGTCTAAAAATAGATATACAATAGGGAAATAATGGAGTGCATGGTCAGAACCTTAAATACATCAGATAATATAAAACTTAATATACATACTGTTCTTGAAGGGTATAAAAAAACTTCAAAATTGAAATTGTTTTCCTTCATATCTCAAAAACATGAATGTAATTAGGAGATGTATATATTATATTGATTTTAAACACATTTTGCAATGTACACAGGTGTGATAGGAATGTTAGTCCTTTTTCTTATTTTTCTGGGATGTACAGTAAAGAATAGGTTAACAACTATCTAGCAACATTAGTTTCACGCTTTATTCCGTTATAGTTTATGGAAGGCAATATTAGGTTACAGGGGGACTAAGACTACCTTTTACATCGGTATACATGATATTCACTTACCTCTTACTAAAACTGTGTAAGACTTTGTAGCTGGCCCCAATCCTGCTAACACATTAGCTTCATTTGTAGCCGAGCAAGTCAGGTGCATGTTACAATCCCCCGCAATGAAACTATACGTGTCACGCCCAGTCCTTATGAGACTATTGAGAGAATTCCCAGTAAGCACATCAGAACTATTAGGATCATACACTCCAACCTCCGATTCAGTGCCCCCTATGTCATTAGTACCAATGTCCATATTTATGGTGGGCTGAGGGAATGATTGTGTCACAATACAATCTATTGTATACTCCTCATCGGCCTTTACGATGTACTCATCGTCATCTCCTCGGTTGGCAAGGTTGTTGTTGTCGTCTCTGACCATAATTTCAATGTTACTTGTTAGAACTTTAGCTGTTATTGAATAAATAAACTGAATTCATTATATAAATCATATTACCCCTTCTATTGAACCTTTAAAAAACATTATAACATGGATTGTGAGCCTAGTCATACGAGCCAAAACAAATTGAACACAAAGCATTTGTGATGATAGACTAGTAAATCTTGCACAATTCATGGGGTACAGGTACAAAATTGCATCAACATCAAAACAACATATTAAAAAATGGAATGCGTGGTTCTTGGGTTACGTGCAAAATGTGCAAAAACTTGATAGGTCATATAATAAGTAACATATTAGGACCTATTTGAGTCACAAATTTAAAAACAAAAAATCGATCTTATTCAAAATAGTCTCAAAATGTTCGTCTGGCGAATCTCTTCACATAGATAATAGTTTTAAAAACTTCAGATCAATTAATGCTATGATATCAGGCAAACACAAATTCTGCAATTACCATGGTATTGATAATGCAACTTCGGCTCGAATGCGATCTTCCTTGACATGTAGGCAAGGGTACGTCTGACACGTGCACCGTTTAAACTATAACTTTGTGTTGGTCATTTTAAACCAAATTGGTCACTTTTGAAATTATTGACTCCCATTGGCCAAATATGTGATCTCTGATAAGACCTTTCACATTTTTGTATATAACTGAAAAACCCCTACTCTAAAGGTGGGGAAAATTATACATTTTCTGCTTATTTATAATGAAAGAAACATGATGGAATTGCATTTGACTAGATTTTGACCAATTCTACAATTTCGTCTCCTGTATTGATGGGCATTTTGTTTTATGTAAATTATTCGATTTTGACAAACTTGCTTTTTCTTGCCGCCTTTTATATGTTGTTTCGGAGGTCATTAACAGCTAATTCCAGGGGAAAACCCATGTGTACAATTTTTACTAAGACACATAGATTATCATTCGCATGGATATACTTACATAGTCAACCCACCTTGCCAGTAATATCTTCTAACAATAACGTTATATATAAGTTAAACCGAGAAAGTCGTGTATCTGCATAGTACTTCCAACTATTATAGACAAACAATGTGGAGCATGATTCAGGGGATTCAAATTTGGAATGCATTTTATGCAGGCCGTTATCATCTGAACCTTTCCACTGAGGACGGTCAACTATTATTACTAGTGTGTCCTCGGTTATAATTTTGTGTATAGCTTTGTTGAAATAAAAAAAAAACTTGGATTGCTTACCCTGAATTGTGATGGTTTCTGATAATGTGTGCCCCGAAGTGGAACATTTATTATCTGCGTCATTCTGTGCTGAACACGTTAGTGTCGCACCATTATGTAACAATGATGCTGTTATCGAAGACTGCAATGCTGTCAAAATATTTCCTCGTGGTCCACTGGCGACATTAGTATACGTTGACGACACAGATGTAGTTAAGGGCGTGTTTTCAGGAAACTCGATAGTTATAGTCGGCACAGGTGTAGCTTCGCGTATAATGCACTGGACGACATAATCATCTCCATTAAGAAGAACGTACGGTTTGCTTAATTCAACATCTGAAGACACGTGTCTGATGCTCATCTCAACGAGAGCATCTTCTGTCACTTGATTCAGGACATCGTTTACTTTAACTGTGGATATATACAAAATTTGAAAAAAAATATATATATATACATTATCAGTAATGGTTTTTTAAATCCTTCGGCTGATTTGTAAATGCCAAACGTATTACAAAGGACGGAAGTATGTTAAGTTAGGATACATACAGTGAAATTTATAGTTATTAAAACTATTTATAATTATTAAAACTATTACTCTGTATGTTGAGATTGACATCAGAACATATTGGGCTTGAACTAGCAGAGTTTTGAGCACAGCACCGAAGCTGGGTGTCATGATGATCAGCATAGTTAGACGTGAAAGTATACACTGCCGTGTCTTCTTCTTGAACGCAATTTGGTACAAGTTCAGTGCCGTCAAATGATATCAAGGGAGTCGTTGATGAACTAGGATGAAAAAAACTGATATCAGGCTCTTCGTCAGCGCCCTAAAGGTCAAATTCAAAGAGAGAAACAGATTACAAAATTGTCTGCATTATTTCGGATCAATTTCGCTTTATAGATTGTAATTTATCAAAAATATTCCGTGAAAATAAGATACAATTTCAGTTCAATACTGATATCTTAAAACTTTTTCAGTGCTGGATGCACCAAAATTAAACCACTTGACATAAACCAAGTGGTCATATCCTATTTTACTTGATTATATGAGGTGATCTCATTCTTGGAATGAGACAAATATTGACTTTCAAATAGTTATTAAAACTATTTATAATTATTAAAACTATTACTCTGTATGTTGAGATTGACATCAGAACATATTGGGCTTGAACTAGCAGAGTTTTGAGCACAGCACCGAAGCTGGGTGTCATGATGATCAGCATAGTTAGACGTGAAAGTATACACTGCCGTGTCTTCTTCTTGAACGCAATTTGGTACAAGTTCAGTGCCGTCAAATGATATCAAGGGAGTCGTTGATGAACTAGGATGAAAAAAGGTGATATCAGGCTCTTCGTCAGCGCCCTAAAGGTCAAATTCAAAGAGAGAAACAGATTACAAAATTGTCTGCATTATTTCGGATCAATTTTGCTTTATACGAGGGTCATTCAAAAAGTTCTACCTGTTATATCATAACTTTTGTTCTGTTTAAGGTAGCTATTTAAAAATTGACACAAATATAGCTAAGGATGTCACCTACACATGGTGTAACAATCATATCATTATCTTTTCTAGATTTTTATTGGTTATCTGAAAACCACACTAAGGTTAGGGTACACCGGAAATGGTAAAATATCTAATGACATTTCTCCTGAAATTATATGTACAGCTTATGTATGAAAAACTATATGTGAACCCAAACATTATGTAACTTACAAAATAAATTTGATATGAAAGTGTACCTAACAGTCCAACAAGTCATTTGTCACTGATAAAGTAAACTTTTTACAGACAGAAATTACCCAGAATCCAATATTTGAAAGGATGTCTTGTAACCTCTCAGGTTTACAAATATTAGCATAGTGAGTTTCTCTGTAGCCTGACTTTTCCAAGTCCGTATTTATGTAAAAGGCAACTGTTAAAGCTACTACACCACATTTTTCAGTCAAAAACTTGAATTT
>JXSR01S011891.1:19813-31007 GCA_000969725.1 Ophiothrix spiculata | reverse complement strand
TGCTAGCTAAACAAAAAGAGGACTTTATTAAACTTTACGATTTTTGATTTAAGTGTAATGAAATACAGAATTTATATTCCCAACGCTCAAACATGAACTTATCTTATTGGAACATCTCTTAAAATTATTATCCACATCCCAATTTTCGGCCATGACTTTGGACACATTTTTGTTCACTTATTGGTGTTGACGTCACTAAATATCTTATTAAAAAGACAGTTGTTTACTGAAGTGTGACTACGACGACCTTATCCCCCCCTCCTCCAGTTTTGAATTTCTGGGGGGAAATCATTTGATCTTTAATCAATAGCACATAATAATTGGCGTTAGTAGTAAAATTTATAATTCTTCAAGTTAATGGATTTTAGGCCAAATTCATTAAAGAAGCATTGCTATTTTTATAATTTTTTCTTGAATTTTTATTCTTAAAAGCTAGCATTGACTTGCAAGAAAAGGCTCTCAAAGACCGCAAAAGCTATTTCTATTCCTTTTCAAGTAATTGCTTGTCTGATTAGTAATTGCTTACATTTGGTGACCTTTTGCTTACAACATATAGCAATTACTTTAATTTTAACCCGGCTATATGAGGAGCTTATCGCTGCGATACATTCATTTTTCCGGCTATATTAGTGTTGTGTAAGAAAATACACTAAAGTATACTAGAGCTGCGTTACTATAGATGATATAAATCATGTTATTTTTTGAAATCTGTGACAAATTGATACCGAAAATGTAGAGTGACTTGCTGTAGCATATGTGTCTGAAATCTATAACGCGGTAGAAAAACAATGTCTAACTTTATGTAAGCAAAGGCTAGCCTGGCTATTGTTTGTGTGCTAGCTTTTGCGTGTCTGGGTTGATTCCAGACAAGAAAAAGTCAAAACTGCAAGTCGTGAATATGTTTCTCTGCAACTGCTAAAGCTTAATATTTTTCTAGTCTAGCTATTGTTTTTTCTTGATGCCTCTTTCTTACAAGCAATTGCTACTTTTATGAATTCGTCCTATGTCCATCTTGAAGAATTGTAAAATGACAAGTAAAATAATTTAAAAGTAATATGAAGTGAACTTAAACGTGCTTTCGGCGCAATAATTTTCCAAATTCTCTATTATTTGTTTAGATTGTGATGGAACCCATATATTTTGATAATGATAATTAATCAAAATCCTAAACGTATGTGGTAAATTGTATTAACAATACTGTGAATTAATCCATTTATGAATATAGACAATGCACCAATAAGTAGCTAAGCGGTGTCAGTGCCTGGGGGCGATTTGGGCACTTAATTACCTTTATGTTTACCTAAACGGTAGTTGCACAGGTTCTATTAATTCTGCCCAATCGTATGGTTAGTATGCCAAAAGTGAACAATATAGATTTTTATGTCCTTAACAATATACAGAGGTCATTCGAAAAGTTCTACCTGTTGTATCATAACTTTTATTCTATTAACGGTAGCTACTTGAAAGTATAGCTAAAAATGGCACCCACACATAGTGAAAACTTCGTATCAATACCTTTTCTAGATTTCTGTAGCTGACCTGACAAGCCACATTTAGGGTACGTACATCGGAAATGGTGAAATATTTAATGATATTACACGTGTAATTACGTGTGCATTTATACGCCTGTTCAAATGTTGTGTCCGTGCATAACAATGCATGTTGTAATCTGTTGTAAAATATTGTGTTATCCCATTACTTATTCGATTCACTTGAATGAACAAGTATAGATAGTCCCAGCTTGAAAATTGCAATCCGTAACAATCCTTTTGTCTTTACACGAGGGAAAGCATAACTAAAACAGCCAGACATGTTTGCTTTTGTCGAAGAAAATACTTTGATTGACAGGCCTCTTTTGTCCGATAAGATTAATGTATGAGCAACCATACCCACACGTTTTGTAAGTTACAGAACAAATTTGAAATGAAGATGCATCTTACAGTTCACAGATTATTTTGAATATATGAATAGTTCTATATGTAAAAACAAATTTATGAAACCCGTTGTTGAAACTGAAATTATTAAAAATCATCTCGAAATTTAACAAAAACAAGAGTCCTGGTCATGACGATATAGGAAACAATGTTCTTAAAAAGATATCTAAAGAAATCGCTGTGCCACTGACCAGAATATTTAACATGTCAATGTCATCGGGAGTAGTTCCTGAGAGTTTGAAAATTGCCAAGGTGGTTCCGATTTACAAAAAAGATGACCCTCAACTGTTTTCTAATTATAGACCCGTGTCAGTATTGCCAAGCTTTTTAAAAAAACATGGAAAGATTAGTATTTAACAGATGTGTTGATTTTATAGACAAACATAAAATTCTAAATTCAAACCAACACGGGTTTCGCACTGGTCATTCAAGTTATATGACAATAGTTGACTTTGTTGAAAAAATTGTAACGCAGTAGAAAATCACGAGCAATCAATCGGTATATTTTTAGATTTGATCACGATATTTTACTGCACAAACTCTCATATTATGGGTTCCGGGGAAAGGTTTTAGACTGGTTTAGCAGCTACCTAAATAACCGGAAGAAATATGTTATTTATGATAACAAAACATCTAGTTTAAAGGAGCTATCTTGTGGTGTGCCAAAGGGATCCATATTGGGTCCCTGTTATTTTTCCTCTATTTTAATGATATTGTAAATACTTCTTCAGTATTAAAATTTGTGTTGTTTGCTGATGATACCACTATTCTGTATTCTCATGAAGATCTTGCTAGTAAGATTGATAGTTTGAATAATGAATTAAAAAGGTCACAAATTGGTTCAAAGCAAACAAACTTTCGTTTAACGCAAAAAAGACACAATACATGTTACTAAGTACACGCCAGCAAATACAAAAGATGATAACAAATATTTGTTGAATTAGATGATGCTCAATTAGAAAAAATTATAACTACGAAGTTCCTGGGCGTTATCATTGATGAAAATCTCTCATGGAAAAATCAAGTAGACGGTGTTACGAAAACAATTTCGCGGAATATTGGGGTCATCAACAAATTGATATATACTGTACCTGAACGAGTATTGTATACATTATACTACACTCTAATGTTACCCTATCAAGTAGACAGTGTTACGAAAACAATTTCGCGGAATATTGGGGTCATCAACAAATTGATATATACTGTACCTGAACGAGTATTGTATACATTATACTACACTCTAATGTTACCCTATATTAATTATAATATCTTGGTTTTGGGAAATACTGATATTGATAAGATACTCAAACTTCAAAAATGAGCTGTAAGATCAATTACAAATAGGCAATAAAGCCATTCTACTTCTTTATTTAAATAATTGAATATTCTGAATGTTTATGACACTTATAAACTTGAAGTTGGAGTTTTCCTGTTCAGTTCAGTTACTCTTTAAATCAATTACCGGAGAGCTTCAATATTTCTTCTCAAAAATAGTGATTCACATGAGTATTACACCAGAAATGGACATGATTTTACTTAAACTAAAAACAAAAAGGTCTTTTCGGATAAATCCATTTAATCTTGCGGTCCTATTCTTTGGAAAAGTATTGACCGGAGAAAAAATTCCACAAAACACTTCCGCAATCAGTTAAAGTGTAAAATATTATCAAATTATTACTAATACCTCGTTTGATATAAAATTGGATGGATTGAGCATGATACAAAAAGATATTGGTCGAGCTATGAGTTTTGCGAAATATCGTGCGAGACGCGCAGCGTCGAGCTCGATATTTCTAAAACTCATAGCGAGACCAATATCTTTGAGTATCATGCGAAAAAATCCATCCAATTTTATCATTATTATGTTCAAAATGTGGCATTTTGTTTTCTGTCCGATATCCCTGTCCGATTTTTTTGGAAATCGGTCAGCTCAGAACATAATAATGGAGCAAATTGGTTTTTGTATACCTCATTTGTGTTCTGTCTTTGTTTCTGTCAGTGTGTGATTTAAATGTGTTTCATTTAGGGTTGTGATTATCTCTGGCCGCACTTGCCTTTTGATCACATCCTTCATTATATTGTGTTTTTATTTTATATGTCTTTTTAAATTTCATTGAATGTTTGTACATGATTTTATGAAAAATAAAACTGATTGTACTGAACTGAAAGTTCAAGAAGTAATTTCAACTGATAAAGTAAACTTGTTACTGTTAAAAATTACGCAGAAACCCAATATTTGAAAGGTTGTCTTATACCCTCTCAGGTTATGAATAGCAGCAAAAGTGTGTTTCTCTAACGCGTGTATTTACGTTTAAGGCCATACTGTAAAGGGACAAAATTTCGCTAGACTGCAAATTCGCTAAAATAAATCCCTTGCTAAAATTTTATTTACCAATGAAACTAATGTTAAATGTTCAAAATTAGTGATATTAAATCTCAGGCAAATTGCTGATAAATAAAAATTCGCCAAAATTTGTACTCGCCAAATTAAATCTGTTTACAAATATACTCGTAAAAGGTTTTATACCACATTTTTAAGTCAAATATTAAGTTCAATTCCCCTTGTGATCTACAATATTAATGCAAATGTATCAAAAAAAGAGCTTCATAATGCCAATATTTACATTTTGTTTTACTAACCCTAACCTCCTACTTACAATTTTTCATTCTCAGCCTATCTCCTCGGAAATAAGGGTGTCAAAAATTTGTGGTTTCCACCGGGGCTCGAACCAGGGACCTCTCGCATCCCAATCCCGTGTCCACCTATACCAAGCCACCAGAGGGGCGCTGCCTAGGCAGCAATTTCGTGTCCATATGGGACCCCGGTCTATGACGTATTCGGACTGAAGCGATTTTGGTGATTTGCTCTTGTAGCTTTTTGTAACCCTTAGGAGCTTTAGGGTTAATCCTTTGTAAACTGTGTCTTTGGTGATTTTAATAATATCGCTGTATGGACTCTTTGTTCCTATTATTGTTGTGCTTGTGAATGGCCATTATTTTAAATTTGGGACAGCTTTATTAATCATCCCTTATAACTATATTTTCATTCTTGTGTTTTATAAAATTGTCACCGTATAGCAAAACTACATGGCTATATTATAACTTTTTTAATTCACTGTACTTAAGCCACCTTTAAGAATGTTGCACATATTTTTACCGTTTTCGGTGTACCAAACTTTACTGTGGTTTTAAAATCACCGGCAAAAATCTAGGAAAGGAATTGATACCCTTTTTTCACTATGCATAGGTGACATAGCTATATTCTAGTTATTTTTCAAGTAGCTAACTTTAATAGGACAAAGGTTGAGTGATACAACAGGTGGAATTTAGAATGACCCTAGTTCTTAAGGGTCAGCTAGCCTATCAACTAAAAACAAAATTTTGACCACTGGGAGACATTAGATTCAGGTTGCATGAAAACAAGATATCTTGTCTAAATCAAAAAACAAAAAGAAAGAAAAAAAGAATTCTTCAGGCTAATAGCTAAGAATAACCCAAGAAAGCCTCTAGTGAAGCTTATTTCCATTGGTGTCCTAGATCTTTCTTTAATATTCAGTTTTAAGGCAGGAGGAAAACCGGAGAACCCGGAGAAAAAACTGCGGAAGCGAGCATGGACTGAAAACCAAATGCACATAAAGCGCCGGGCGCGGGACTCGAACCCGGGACCTCATTGGTGCAAAGCGAGGGAAATACCGCTACACTAACCCGCTTCCCCAAACAAAAGTAAATGATGAATAGGATGGTGATATCAGTTTTCGACCAAAGTTTCTGATTTTGGAAAAGTGTCCAAAACGTTTTGAAGCATAATCTTTATTATTTTGTTTAAGCAACATTTTGAATTTTTATTATTTTTGAAAATAAAAACAAATACCAATAGTATAATACATTTTTCACATTCGTCGTCAAATTCCTAAAAGTTGGACAAAATGGATATTTTCAAAACCTTGTCTTTTATATTTCAATGCCATTAACTTCCTAGCTTACTACACGTCGTGACAGCGATACATCTTCACTCTACCATAAATATGACAGTTTTGACCAAAATGATTTCTGTCGAAACGAAATGACTTTTTGTTTTACCCTTTATATGAAACTGAAAATATCTATAGATGCATTTTTCATCGTAAGCTTTCTTAAAATGTATGCTGTATTTTGATAGTTGTAAGACCTATGGAGAAATGTTTTTACACTTGACCCTAATCCTTAAATAAAAATCATATGACACAAATCATAATAGACATCCTGTTTGATGAATCAAATTCAGCCTGTGCTGCTTCTTGGTTATTTGTATACCGTAAATAAATAAATAAATAAATAAATAAACAGATAAATAGATAAATAAATTCTCAACTACAAACTCTAAATTCTAACTAGACATAATACCGTAGACACTCTTTTTGATGAATCAAATTCAGCCTGTGCTGCTGCTTGTGTATTTTTATACCAACAATAAATTCATTCATTCATTCATTCATTCATTCATTCATAAACAAATAAATAAATGAATAATATTGAATATGTCAATTGGTCATAAGTAACAAAAATTGTATATTTTTCTTATCGCAAATTGGTAGAGTATGCATTCCTTTTTGAATACAAAAGTACAAGAAGGCCTCAGGTTCCGCCATATTGGTCAAAGTGAGTTATATTCATCAAATTATTAATTTCACAACATGATTTCTGTGGTAAAAAACCCTACATTCTCTACTATAAACTCTGAATTCTAACTGGACATACATAGCCAAAATGTTCAATATCCGTAATGTTAAAGGCTTTATTGGAGGAATATGAGCGTGGAATTTAAAAATCACAATTTCAAAGCAATGTGGAGACATTAGCATTTTTTACAAATCTTTGATACCAATTATAGTTTGTTGTTTTTGTTAAATTTTCAAAACATTCGCAATTGATACATACTGTACACCATTAGCAGAAATAACCAACTCCTGGTATTAAAAATTCCTGAGTGTTGGCATGGAAGCAAAAATACTATAAACAGATATGCTGTCAAATTGTTTTGTTATTTAAATCTTTCGGACATCTTTCTAACAGTTTTTCATTATAACTCAATAACAATTTTGCTGCAGTTGGGACTTTCTTGTAGTACGATTGTAGAATCAATTTAGTGTCTACTACTACAGTATATTTCACTTACCGATTAGGAATAAAAGTGCAATTCCTACAGCTAAAAGTCCGATAACTGCAAACACTCCCAAGCATCCATAAATCCAGAATCTTGACACAGTTGACTGCGGTTGAGAACCATTAAATGGCAAGATCTCTGGTGCAAATCTCCTTGTTGATAGATTCCCAAACCTATCTCTGTACTGGTATGTTGGATCAATTGGATTGTTACGTCCACCTTGCATATCATAGCTGTATCGACTCATGGTGTTCTATCTGAAATGTCATGAATCGTGAAAAAACAACCAATTAATATGTCAACGATATACTTTTCAGACAAATCGTACAACACTATAAATATTATAGCATCTGGACAAAGACGCGTATAAAAACTATCGTCCTGTCTAGCTTCTATGTTTTCTTTCAAAACTATTAGAAAGGTGTTTTCTGACTTAGTTGCAGGATTACTTGACTACGCATAAGTCACTCAACAGAGGCGGCAATTATTACTTTAAGTCCAGAACGACATCATTCAAACTATTGATCAATATCAGGAGGCAGTACTTGACCTAAGCATCCTGGACTTGAGCGCTGCCTCCTGATATTGATCAATTATTTGAAATCCAGAACGACATCCTTCAAGCTATTGATCATCATCAGGAGGCAGTACTCGTCCAAGGCCTCTTGGACTTGAGCGCTGCTTTTGATACTATTGACCACCAATTTCTGCTGCAGAACGTTAATACGGAATAAGTGGCACCGCTCTTAACTTTTCTCGTCGTTCCTCCATGAACGTTCACAGACTGCTATTGATTCGTTTATTGAAAATCTATCAAAGATTGTCTGGGGCGTTCCTCAGGGATCCGTATGAGGTGCACATTTGTTTATACTGTATAACGCTCGAATTAGTGATATAATCTCATGCTATAAGTTGAAACAATTTGAATATACTAATGAGTGTATTCTATCTTTCAATCCATTAAAAGATAAGCAGTGATCAGACACCTTGAAGGTTGCATTCGTGACATTAAAGCTTGGGCTTTTGGTAGGTTTGGGAAATATCTGACCAATGCAACTACTGACTTACAACGATCTGCAAAAACTTCAGAGACTCTAGAACGCTTCAGCCCGTATTGTCACACTGACTAAACGCAGAGATCACATCACTCCAGTGTCAACCGCTATACACCAACCTGCACTCCCAGTTCCTTATCTCATATCTCTTCCAGATTTCCTTCTCAACGTCCAAGAACAAAATTCAATGGACAAAGAGCATTTCATTTCTGGACAACAACTCTTGAGCGACTTAATTATTTCCATGTTAATAGAAGAATTCGTGCCATGTTTTATGAATCCGTTGTTGCTAGTGTCTGGAGATACTGTCTGCTTTGCTGGGGTGGGAATGTTAGTTAAAGGGGGAAGGACAAAATTGATGGGATTGTGAAACAGGCGGGAAAGATAATCGGTGAGCCGATGCAGACCTTTGATGCTGTCTATGCTGACCTGCTAATTACAAGGCTTGCAGAGGTAATGTGTGATGCTGGTCATCCGCTGCATGATCGGCTCGCGGCGCGGATCAGCTAATTTCAAGATCTGGGCACATGCGTTTGCCGTCTGCCGCGACTGACCGGTATCTATCCTCCTTTGTTCCGCAGGTTATTAAAACTCACAATTCTCAGTTTTAAAGCGGCACAAGTATTGTCTGTAATATGTAATTTATTTTTCTATGATGTTTATATATTGCTTTCATTGCAGAATTTCCATTTATGGAGTAATACAGTTCTACTTGACTTGACTTGACTTGTCTTGCAAACAATAATCATGAAAAATAATTACTACTAGCAACTGTAGGAAAATCTTGAGGGAAATGTTAAATAGGTCCAAAGATTGTTTTTTAACAATGCATGAAAAATAGGGGTACTCCAAGAGATGGTGTAGTATAAAAAAAATTCCCGCCAAAAATTTGAAATCTGCTTTCCTAAAGGAATTTCTCAATAAAATTGATAATAGCAGGCTATTATAACAAATGCATTGCTGAAATTAAATATTAAAATGTTGTTAATTTTGGTTTTTAGGGTCAAAACAAAATTTGGCAGCCCCGCCATTTTACCAGTTTATACGTATTATCTCAAAAACGAAATCGATCGATTCGAATTTTTAGACAATTATGTACATAACTCAGCTTTATTGGGTTGCGTTTTCGCGCTCCGTTTGAAAAACAAAATCCAGGGTCCCCCTATGCACGTAACTGTTAACGTTTTGTGTCATAAAATGAGACATCTTTGTTTTACATGGCACAACAATTTTGAAAGTCTGAGACCATACTCTGTTAAGGCTACAGTCCCTAAAAACGTCTCGCTCGGCTGAATGTCATGTTTACTGCAAGTTTTTACCTACTTACACCTATTAGAATATCACAATTTTTGGCGTACATATTAGATAGAGTTTTTAGTTTATACATGTAACTTGACTGGTGATTTCACGTCCATTATCAAGGTCAAAATGACGCCTAAAGACTACTTCGAAAACGTTGACCCTTTTTCGCCGAAACCTCATAATTTCATGATATTCGAACAATTCGACTGGTTTCAAATTTTGACAGATTGTAGGCTTGATACTTATTATTGAATTACTAACAATATTTTATAAATATGCTGAGTTGATTTTGAATGACAATGTAACAAACCCGCATTGTTTTGCCCGAAAATCCGGTCGTGAATTACGACTCTGGGTTTGCCCTGTTTGAGCTGTGAATTGCCTGTTTTACATTATCTACAGTTTGTCTGATATACGCATTCGCATAATTTACTTACAAATTGAGCATTCCAATGAGGCAAAACTTGCAATTTTTATGTAAACAAAAGAAAAATACGGCATTATAATGTTTATGTTTTAGATTTTAGTTCACGATCTCAACGCTGCCTTGATAGCTCAGCGGTAGACCTGTCGCTTCGGAATGCATGACTAACCCCTACCATAATCCATGGTTCGAGTCCCCGCAAAGGCAGTGGAAACTATTTATCTTTTTATATTGATTGAAAAAAAGTTGGGATTCACATTTTCTTGAGCAGATGGATTCCTCGTACCCTTAAGTGTCCTGCATTTTGTCTGGAAACTTATGTTCCTTTTGGTCAGATTTATATGAAATAGGTGTGAAATTGGACGCCAAATGTGATCAATGTTCTCATGTGCTGGTTAGGGGGCAACAAAAATATGGAACAAAAAAGTGATTTTTAGGTCAATTTTGATTTGACCCTGCCTTGTTCAAATTTCCAGATACTTTCCTCATAAATTGACCTTTACATAAATAGTGGTAAAAATATTTTTATTCCATCTTTATGAGCAGCCGTGTATATGCAGCTAGGATTAAATCAAGCTTTAACTTGTGAAATGATATAAAGTTTTGTTTGTTTTCTTTTCTTTTCTTTCCTTTTGTTTTCTTTTCTTATTCTTCTTCATCATCTTCTTCTGCTTCTTTCCTTCTCCTCCTTCTCTTTCTCCTTTTTCTTCCTTCTTCTTCATCTTCTTCCTTTTCTACTTCTTCTTTCACTACTCGTTCCTCTACTTCTTCTTCTTCTTCTTATTCTTCTACTTCTTAAACAAAATATATTAGGAAAGGTTGCAATAGCCGCGAGTTTCCCTCACTTTGCTCTCAATCTAAGGTTAAGTGGTCAATTTCCTCCACATGCCCGTTAGGGGTCAAGGGGGGGGTCTATATGGACCCAACCCCGAAAGAGCGCTTTTGCGAAGGAATTTTACGTTGAAACTCTGGTCACAGGTAAAGTACTTCACCATAACTAAAACAAAGAAAAAAATTCGAAAATCGGACAAACTATTTCGAAATGGTGGCAACGCCAAAAATTTGAAAACTCGCTTCCCAATGGAATTTTTCAATAAAAGTACAAATGCCTGACGTTGTTCGGTTACGATTTTAGGGCAAACCAAATTTGGAGAGCGCCCTCGAAAATGCTTATTTATACTAATTAGCATGGGAAGGGTGGGTCGATTTAAATATTGTTGCCACCAGTTGAAAGTTATGGTAAAGTTAGACAAATACATAGAAGGGCGATGAAGAATAACTTCGTGTTTTTGCGCTGACGCGCAAAAACCAAATGTTGGGTCCATATGGACCCCCC
>JXSR01S011889.1:71442-85881 GCA_000969725.1 Ophiothrix spiculata | reverse complement strand
TTAAAAAAAAAAAAATTTACAAAATAAAATATTAGTATCAGAAGAAAAGTGCAAAGGCTCTTCTATGACACAAAGTCTACGTACGAATTTTCAAATGCAATTTTCTCAAAATGCGTCTTTCGTCATATAGAACAGTATGTGATGTGACCGACAATATGAATAACAGAAAGCAGAAAGCAGTGACATCCAAGTCCAGTTTGTTTGTTCAAAAGTGAGGGCATATATACATGATATAGGAAAGCCTGTTATTGTTAAGGGGGGACAATATGTTACTCAATTTACATTTTTGCAAATTCAGTTTGTACCATAACTTTTTTAACAAAAAGCTTAAGGTTAATAAAAGTATACATTTCCAGAAAGGAATTTTCACAAGGAACATGATGGGGATGTTGATTTTTTGACAAAAAAAACCCCCACAATTTTTTGGAAGAAAAACCCACCCCCCCCCCCCCCCAAATACACAACACATTTTTTGGCCATTTGGGCTTCCAAACAAGCTAAAAATAACTAATTTAAAAAATTGACTTCTGAATGCTTTCTTTAGAACTAAAAACACCTATTTACATGTTGTGTTGTTTTCTTTTTAAGCGAAGTTTTTACCAATTTGTTGAATTACCAAAAAAGAAAAAGAAAAAAAAGATTTGACCTTATTTGGCATGAAAATCAAAAAATTGGCCAAAAGCCTCAAAAATTTAAAAGTACACTTGAGTCTGTTTTTTTACAGAAAGACTTCGCCATGCAGCTCCAACCAGGCTGGGTTATGGTCAACGGTGGCAATGTGGCTTTATGCACCTCTGTCATCTCTCTTGAACCCAGGCGGTTACAATTTACAAGATTTAGGCACAAGGAGTTTCTCAATGCAGATTTAGGATATATTTTGCATGCTTTTCTATTGGGTCACGAATATATGAAATATTACAAAAATCATAGTTTTACCTTTCCTCATAGTAAAATGAACTTGATTATGTTAATATTCCAAATCCATCTGGGTTCACACATGAAGACACTGTTAATATATTTTAACAAATTTTTGAGCAATTAATAATACAGCTTGTCCCAACATTAATGCAACAAGCAAATAAAAAGTATTAAAAATGGCCATGGCTATAAGCATGACCGTCGTGCACTTAATTTTGTAAAGTCTATACGCAGGACCGTTCTTCCCTGTGTCTATTTCCATTCAAAATACAAGTATCACAGCAAAAACATACCATAAGATAAATAAATGAATAAATAAGCAAATAAGATGAATGATATATAAGTACTTTTGTTCAATAACGAATTAAAAACAACATGAAAAACTCAGCAGACAAGTAAAGTTTCAATATATTATTTATTAGAAATTATAACGTTTATAAAACTTGCTAAAAATTATTATAGTCATGATAGCAAAACTATATCATGCAGTAACACTGGCAAGATATTTATAATGTCTAACATCGATCTCAATATTTACTGCGGTATTATCATGTATTTATTTAATGACAAGTTTTTGTTGTGTTACTTATGGTTTGAATGGAAATAGACCATAGAATAACGGTCGTGCGTATAGACTTTACAAAATTAAGTGCACGACGGTCGTGCGTATAGACACTTCCATTAAAAATAGTTGCCAAAAGATAAAATCATAGTAATAATATTTTTGATGCCAAGGTCCAAGGTTCGAATCCTAGATGGTCAGTGATTTTTTCGCTGACTGTCACATAATGTTGTGTGGCTGCCAAGTTTAAATTCATGTTAAAATAGTGATATGTTTTTCAAAAGTGGATTGATTACTCTACAACATGCTTTTTGTCCTGTTCAATTTCACCACACCAGTCCAAAGATATGAAGAATTTAAGTTTGGTCCGATTTGTGAGATTAGACTTCAAGCTAAAGAAATGCAGAACTTGAAATGAAGAGAATATTACGGTATACTGCAACCAACTAGAGCACAAACAAATCTTACCTAACCTGTACCTAACATAAAGTGATATTTTAAGCTCATCTTTAACTGAAACATGTCAACATTTTCAAATTAAAGTACAGATCTTCATGATACATATTTCTTGACTCTGTTACTTCTGGTGAGACAATCAGGTAGTTTAGGATACAATTTATACCAAAGAGTCGAAAAAAAGTATCATAATGATAGATAGCAGAAACCAAGGAAAAAACTGAAGACAAAGAAGTTTAAGATCTCAAATAATTAAGTTAGTGATTCATCTGGCCCGTCAAGGGGAAGCAACAGGTTGACTCAACCAGACGCAACAACCTGCTTGATGTCAGAAGATCCTCATTAAATTGAATCCTTATGTCATGAAAGGAATTCAAGGGATGCTTCTCCTAATCATTTGATATTTTTAGTAATTTCCATTCAACATGTGCTCCATTACGTCACCAACAGTGAATCATTACAGATTAACAAATCAGACCAAATTTTTTTGGGTCTTTACAAAATGTGCAATAACTTTTGATTCAGAGATCAAAATTAAACAAAACAAATATCTTGTAAAAGCAAATGGTCTACTCTATTATACTATTATAATGTTTGCTCAAAACTGTGCTCTGTTTTCTCAAAAGAAAAGTTCAAAGTTCGTTGCGTTTTTATTGGGACACCCTATATAATGTTAGTGGCCAATACTGGAAGATGCATTTTATCTAGGATTTTCCAATGATTTATACACGAAAGGGGCACAGGAAGCAAAGCAGCGATCAGCCAGATTACTAGCTATTACTAAAGCGGTAGATACTTTGTCATTTTTGTAGTCATTTTCATTCAGAATTTCTCTCATGGTGATTGTTTTTTAAGAATGGAGTAAACTGTTAATTCTGAATAAGAATTTTCATTCTAAATTTTAACATTATGGAGAATGTAATAAGTGGAGACCTATTTTTCACCCCATCGCACATTTTCAAGTGCTTACTGATGGGTAGTATAATGTTTGATATTGATTCTACGGCCCAGATCTACTCTGGCCCAAGCTAATCTCTTCTTGCAATGGTGGTTATGATTTACACAATGGTGAAATTGTACATGGGAAAATGTTCATTCAGAATTAAAGTTTACACCATTCTTAAAAACCAATCACCATGAGAAAAATTCTAAATGAAAATGTCTACAAACTACAAAAATGATGACGTATATCTACTGCTTTAACCGGCAACTTGGTGTTGTTGCTGGTGCCTGATCATCCTGCACGCCCTGCTTAAACACTCATTCTTACAGGCTTTAAATATTTGTAATTCATCACAAAACAGCGGTGATCATTCATTTGTTGTCATTCTGTAATTTTTTTTTCTCCAAAAACAAAATTGCTGCAGTCTGTATGAAGCTTTATCTACAGCTGGACCGAGCTGCTAGACAACTAAATCTTTTAACTATTTATTGACCTAGTGATTTTTTTAATATACTGGTCAGATTTTTTGCTGCGCAGCTTGATCAAGTAACCTATTGGATTTAGCCTTTCTCCCGGACAGATATACCGGTCGGTCGGTACGGTCCTGTCATGACTGACAGCTCTCGACTGCAACAACATCACGCCACCTCTGACAGCCTTGATTTTCCAAGATGGCAACCGTAGGCTTGATTATGCACCTCTAAATAATTTCAAAACATGTAATGAATATTTTACAATAATAATTTAGCCTGAGGTGATCAATCAAGCCTATGGTCGCCATTTCGGAAAAATAAGGCTGTGGCCAGGTTGCAGCCAGCCGCATAAAACTTGTGGCCTAATTGTGCCCCAGCGCCTTATTGGAGCCATATTGAGGCTAATGGCTCCATACAGAGGATACATACAAAGTTCTGGATCTCTTATATTATTGAAATTATTAAAATGAGTGTCTGTGACTAGTATGTAGCTATACCGAAATCGCACTGCGCATATTTTAATTGGTAGACCAACTCAGTGATCGCGTGAAAAGATGAGTCTTTCAGATGTTAATGATTTGTCAGGAATTTAATGACTTCAACAATAGTAGATGGTTACCACATTGCATAAGTCAGTTCGTCATGTGAGCGCAAGAAAGTCGTATCTGCAATGGCTGCCTTTTGTTTTAATTATTAAACACCTTGTCACTAGAATGAGAAAAGTCCCTCAACATATCTCAACATATGTCAGTGGCTCTTGAAATGGTTCTTCAGGTGACACCGTCACCTGAAGAACCATTTCAAGAGCCACTGACCCAAGACTGGAGATTATACACTGTTCAATCCAAATAAATGACAAATGGCAGCTATTGCAGATACGACTTTCTTGCACTCACATGAGTCAGTTGGCAGTAACAACCAAGTACAGTAGTTGATTTATAGATGAAAGAAAAGTTTGAGATGCACAATTAGATGAGACCGTCCAATAAAATCTTATTTTCAGTTAAAAATGACACTTATTGCACCAAGAAATACGATTCTTTGATGCACGACGTGAACACTTTGCAATACATGTAGGACATAATGCTCGTTTTTCTTATAACTCTGGTAGGAGTATGTAACGTACCAGAAACACACCAATAAATAGCTGGTACATGGTTGAAGTTTTGTGGCAAAGACAAGCAGGCTGGCAGTTGACTCTTTGTAGAACACAGCCCTTGTGTACTTCTTGATAAGTATTTTCAATATGTAGGCCTAGATAGAGTATTTCATATATGATCACGTTGAGGGCGCTGTAACATTTTGAAAAACTGTGCCAGCAGAGATTTTAAAGCTCTAACTTCAATTCTGTTCATGTTCAATGGATATAAAAAATATGCATTTTCTTTGAAACAATACCTTTCAAATGATACCCAAACACATGCTATGAAATAAAAGCGCATTTTTATTAGGAGCCCCGTCAGATTTGAAAATGGGTCAAAACATGGAAAACTGTGTTGAAATTTCCCATAGAGGATCCCAATTTTTGGCATTATTTGGTTGAATTTTTGAATGGTCGATGCATGTTTTTCATCAATAACTTTGCCATTTGTTACTCATATGAAGTGGTTGACCCCTCATTTTGAAGGTAATTTTAATACCTTTTAAGACAAATTAAAATTTCACAAAACAAATAACGTTGAAAATTTTGTGAATGTCCCCAGCCTAGAGCATGATAGTTGTTTTTTATACCTCTGGTAGGAGTGCTTGGTTGGAAGTTTCGCAGCAAGGGAAATCACCCTGGCAGTTGATTCTTTATCAAACACTTTGCAATACACAGTCATAGTAATGCATTTCCTGATCAGAAATTTGCAATAAATGTACACTAAAGTTATTTTCCACCCATGACTCTGGCAGCAGTATGTAACTAAAACAGCACACGGGATCGCTGGTCGACAGTTGACGCTCCTCATAACACCTTGTATCGGCCTTTGTTGATTGGTTGGTAGGAGTTTTGCTGAAAGAAAACAAAAATTAAACGAGATGAGAGCGTATACAGTGTGTCCCAGAATAAACCTTACAATCTTTGCGTGCAATATTCATGGGTTTTAACGGATAGTCAGAAAGTATGTAAATTTCGCATTTTATAGCCCATGAATTGAACTTTTAGATACCGTTTGTTTCATTTCAATCGGTAATGTACAACAAAAGTTATGCTTTGTCAAATAATTGAGTGTAAAATTTGCTGGTCCAATTTCACGAGTTTGTAAGTTCCCCTTGAATGAAGCTCTATTGAGTATTGTCATTGATCTGTTCACTCAACCGTAACAATGTTTACTTATTTACTACGTTCATGCTCTCTTTTATCTATGCTGAAAAAATGAACAAATTTGATGTTAAAATAAGACAAATATGATAAGTTTTTCAAGGTAACGCATTTTTATTCCATTCAGAAACACCTTTACTTTATTGCCAATAATCATGAAATTGGACCAGACAAAAATCCACCCAAAAGTTTGATAAAACATAACTTTTGTTGTATACTACTGATTGATATGAAACAAACGGTATCTAAAAGTTCAACTCATGGGCTATAATATGCAATCTTTACATACTTTCTGACTATCCGTTAAACCCATGAAAATTGCAAGCAAAGATTGTAAGGTTTATTTTGGGACACACTGTATACCACAGACTTTTGAAAGTAATCATATAAACCCAACACAAAATGTAAATACATTCATTCATGTATTCTGAGCAAGGGAAAGGTCAAATTTCTTAGATTTAAGAATATTTTGACAAAGTGTGGACAAGATCCTAGTCCTTGCTTTATTACTAAGTTCTTACTTTTTAGAATTTAAGAAAATAAAAAACACACTTAAGAAATTATACTACAATAGGACTGTTCATTGTAGAATTGCACATGTATAATGTTGATATTCAAATGTCTAAAATAATGAAAGGTCAGTTTGACATTTCTTCAGGGATACAGCTGTCTGAAGTTAAATCAGTTTCGTACAGTACGAAAAAGTATTGAAAGTATGAAAATTTTGGAATTTTGCGACCATGTCCTATTCATTTCTTGTTCAAAAATATCAATGACAGTCACCTAAGAACAAAACACTTCCATTTTCCACCACTTCCAGGTCAAACTAAAGGCCTAGATATACATCGTCATATTTGTAGTCATTTTCATTCAGAATTTTTCTCATGGTGTTACATTTTCACCACTATGTTAAGTTTTCATTCGGAATGAAAACTTTCATTCGAATTTTTTCTCATGGTGTAAAATGTTTGCCATGGAGTAATATTATCAAAATGTTCATGGCACATTTTGAAATGATTACTCATCTGTAGCATTTTGATAATTCATAGCACATTACTTTCTTTGGCAATCGTTGTTTTCAAACAATACCATAATTACCTTGGTCTTTTCAATATAATCTGAAATATGCCCTTGACAGGTACTGTGGATTTTATTCTGTTTAAAAGATTTGCTGACTACTTCATTTTTCTCCAATGAGAAACATTTTCATTTGGAATTTTTGTCACTGTCTTGATTTTTTATCATTCTAATTGTAGTTTTGATAATACTTTAGGCGAATGATACGCCAGCCTGCACGCAAAGCTTGTGTGCGTGTTTCAATATTCGCGCACTATGACAAGGTGCGATGTATCATCGGCAAGCTATCGGCAAAACCCCGTATACCCCTAATTTTGTCTCCATGCCGGAATAAAAATGGCGGCGTGCCTTGTATCTATCTATGGGTAAAACACACCTTTATGAGGATATTGTGTGTTTTGTTTAAAAAAATCCAACCCTTTTTGTTGAAAATCAGCGTTTTTAGACCCCCCTAACCCACTGCGGACAGAGAGCGGCCAGCTTTGTTCGAGGAGTCTTGAGAACAGCGATTTCAGGAAAAAGCAGAGCTATAGAACTGGATATTATTATTTATGAAAAAAATTGTTATAACGCAGTCATAAGCAACTGCATCTCTGAGAAAACACCTTAATTGTATCAAGCCATTTACTGGGAGTAAAAGGTTGCCATTAAGATGCTTTTCAATAATATTTACATCTTCATGACAAAAACAACTAATTATATCAACAATATAAATCTCCAGGGTGTGGTTTGAAATACAATACAGTGTGAGTCAAAATGAAGTTGACCAAGATTCAAAACTGTATAACAAAAGAACTACTGATATTTAAAACAATTGTTATGCAACTTGGAAATGTGCAGACTCTTCTGCTTATTTTGAAAACAGAATGAAGGAAATCGGTAATTCCTAGGAGAAGTTATGCCTGTTTTAGTAAGAAAATGCATTTTACAAGCTGTCCACGGAATTGATGAGCGACCAAAATGCAAAGTAAGTACTTCAGCTGTGCAGTCACTTGTTACTAATACCCTGTCTTCTTTAGGCAAAGATTGATGCAGTTTGGAGGTCTGTCATTTCTGTTCACAATCAAAGTCTCAGATCCTCTTGGTCCTCTTTTGCACTTAACAATTCTGGCTTACAATTTGCTTTAGCTTTGCTCTGCAAAACGTCTTTGAACCTCTGAAGGCCTATGTGTTTTCAATTAGGTTTCAACCACGAACTGCCTTGTTAGAAGGTGTCATACGAAGTACAACTTCCAGTACCAACAACCAGCTTTACAGATTCAGTGTCAGGCAGGTTCTAAACTGGTTTCATGCATACAATTGCTTGATATTTGAATTTGAAACTCCTTCATCAAAATCCTAGTTGTTAAATGGTTCTCTTTAAGTTTTCCTTTCATTTAAAGATCAGCATATCATGGACAGCTTTTCCTATGAATGGCCAATCTCCTTGATTCAATGTTTAAATATCAGTCAAAGGAAGGGTAGGGTATTCATAAACATGTAATTACTCTGCTCAATCAAGGGTTTACTTTGCATTTTTAATTGGTTTGCTTATTTATTCTGTGGACAGCTTAAAAAATTTGTTTTTTACTAAACCAGGCATAACTTCTCTAAAGAATTACCGATTTCCTTCATTCTTTTTTTAAAATAAGCAGAAGAGTCTGCACATTTTCAAGGTGCTTTCTAATTGTTTTGAATATCAGTAGTTCTTTTGTTATGCAATTTTGAATCTTGGTCAACTTCATTTTGACTCACGCTGTACTCAAAATAAATAACTCTGTTTTTTAAACAAATTGTACATCAAAATAAGGGACCACACCACATTTTCTTGGTTTCCTTTTTGTATTTGTTTTGAACTGATGAAATGTTACCGAAAGATATTTTTCAATAATATTTTCATCTTTATAACAAAAATAAATAGGTGTAACACTAATTTACTTCTGCCATAATGATGTAAGGTGTGTCATTGTACCAATGTTATAAATATCAATGGAGGAGTTAATTAAAGGGACTGGCCTAGATTCTTCCCACTAAATTTTTACCTACATATTTGTTTTACTTTAATCGATAGAACATGTTTATAGTTATATAACCTACAAGTAGTTTTCCATGATTTTGAGGAATATTGGAGAAAATTGCAATTCTTTACCTACTTTAATTTTTTCGCCGGCGAAAAAAAGTGGTGTGAAACCAGTGTTTCTAGTTTGAAAACTTGAAAAAATCTTGTTTCTACACCTGTGATGGCCAAACAAATTATTTTTGATGATATTGTTTCTCTTTTAATATGTATTAAATGATATCTAGGAGCTTTGTTTGATCTTTTATCTGGTAAATCCATCTGAGATACAAATGTAGGATTTAGGAAACGCAGGATAGTCACACCACCATCAAAGAACGATATATTGCAAATTAGTTCTCTCTCAATTTGAGCCATTTGTGTGTAAAGTTTTGCAGTTTTTTGCATTTTACTATACCTTTTAGCTATATTTAGAGTATTTCCATAAGTTTTAATTCCAGGTGGAATCTAGGCTAGTCCCTTCAAATAAACACCTCAAATTTACTATTAAACTCTGAATTTTTTTAAAAATTGCAAATCAAAACATGTTAAATTTATGATTAAGATTTGGTTTCACTGCACATTTTATTAGTTTCCTATTTGCATTTGTTTTGATCTGGAATGGAAAGCTAATGGTTACAATTGGTCGTTCGGCGTTCGTACGAACAGCTACGAATTTGCGTAGAGCGTGTTGACATTTTCAAAACCATATTTTGTGAATTTCTTATGGAAGCAGTTTCTCCAAAAACGATTTTAAAAATTCATAGAAAATAGTCACATCATCATCAAAACATTGTTCGTAACTGTTTGTACAAAGTATTGTGACCATATTCAAAACAAAAGATATTTTTCAATAATAATTACATCGTCATGACAAAAGCAAACCAGAGTATTGATGATATAAATATCAGTAACCACCTCAAAATAAATAACTGTGTAATTAAACAAATTTGCACATAAATATGTTCAGTTTATGTCCAAGTGACCACTGCAGACTATATTAGTTTGCATTTGTTTTGATCTTAAATATTACCAATCCATTAGAATTTCACAATCAAATATAGCATTTTGTGTGAAGAAGAATAGATGAATAAACTATAGGTTTTTGAAACACAAAAGAAGCATAATTTTTCAAATGTTGTGGAAATTTACTGTATTTTGGGTGGTGAAAATCTTAATAATTCAAAGACTCATTTATCCTTCAAATATTTGCCGTTATTGACAACTCACCCCTTAATCTGCTTAGTTATTATCGTGAAACACTGACAGGCCAAAATTATTTAAAGTTATGTTATTAGTACACTTACCAGCCTAATTAGTTCCTCTTTGATTAACCTTGTGATCTCAACTTTAGCTTTAGACACTGCCAGTTCACTAGTACCTAGAAAGAAAGAAATCATTTGCAATCTCAACTTTAGCTTTAGACACTGCCAATTCACTATTATTGTTTCAAATAAATTTCGGACACAAACTGACAATTTGAGCGCAGTCAACGCGCAACTGCCAACGCGTATCCACAAGCTGTGACAAGCACAGGACATTGGGAAATATGCACAGTGCGCAACGCTGTTTCAAATCAGTAATAACAGTACTGCGACATCGCGCGTGCTCAGAAAGCGTTGCGTATTTGCGTAAATTTGCACACACAATACTGTGACGCAAGGCTCTGAATTTCATGTCTGAAAATTAGTTGAAACAACAATAGTACCTAGAAAGAAAGAAATCATATGCAATCTCAATTTTAGCTTTAGACACTGCCAATTCACTAGTACTTAGTGCAATTTTATACTTGAGTACAATTTTTAATACATTTGATGACTTATGGAGTATTCACACACTTACACTTAGTCATGACTACTTAAAGGGCATTGGACAAAATTTTGAAACTTTATAAAACATTCCTTTCTCATTATAGATTGCCGATAAATCAAAATAAATTTAGAGCTTGCATTAGATCTCATGAAAAGGCCAATTTTAAAACTTCAACTATAGGGGGCAGTATTTATCGTTGTGGACAACGATAATTAAAAATAAAAGAATATCTAAATATTCTGATATATAGGGTTTGAATTTGACAATGAAACTTTGCATGCTGTCATTATTACTGCTAATACCGGTACTTAAAATGATGCAAAAATCTAAAAATGCTTGGGGAAAAGTTTGAGGATGCTGCTGAACTTGTCCAATGCCCCTGAACCACTCATGATTTGATTACAAGAGTAATTGTGGCAAATCACAGAAAGAATTCATCTACTGATTTTTCTTGTTTTTTGACATATGGCGTTTTCATATGTGCTGATTACATTTTCGGATATAAATAAGGGGTCACCAACTTAGTTTTTGAGAACTCCACTTCAAAGATAATATATTAACAAAATAACAAAAATGCACTATGCGTACATTGATCGGGTGTTCAACTGAATTTTTGTGTGAAGTCTTTGGAGTGAATAGAATTATTTGAATAGAAGGTTATGAAAATAGTCAGTGAAAACGAAAAGACCCTAAGTTAGATATAATTGTTATAAATTTGCATTATGGGCATGTTTCACCACTAACTATTTGACTAAATTCCTATCTAACAATCTAATACTAATTTTGTTGTTCTTTAGGCCTTATCAAGATTTTGTTGTCAATTCTTGATTTTTATATGATATTTTGGTATTTAGTATGTTTTTATGGAAAACACCATGAACGAATTAATACTATGAAGCAATACATGATGGAAAGCACATGGTATCTTGGTAGACCCCAGTGATGAATTTAAATTTAAATTAATTATTGTTATTTTGAATTTAAAATTTTAAGTATGTTTCATCACTAACTATCACATAATTTCTGTACAAATTCCATTGGATGTATTGAATTTGAAAAACAGGTCAGTATCCCATCCCATTTGAAATTGATGGGAAGTTAATAAAAATTTGCAACTGAAGATAAATCTAGATGGCTACAAAATTTGAGACAGATATAATTTCCTTTTCCCCTCTTGTGGTTCCTTGCCAGGCATGATGTCCCTCCTCTCACCTCCTTTCCCTCTACCCACCCCTGTCAGCAAAACCCTGAATTGTTACATGTGTACAACTTACTTTCAATAGCTAGATACAGCTTCCTTTCTCCCTCCTTTGGCTCTTTGCCAGGTGGGTAGTATGTCCCTCTGATGGTGATACCCGCCTCGCTGTGACCCCCTTCCCCTCTATCTACCCCCCCATTACAGCAAACCCCTGAATTGTTACATGCGTATAACTTACTTTCAATAGCAAGATATAGCTTCCTTTCTCCCTCCTTTGGTTCTTTGCCAGGTGGGAAGTATGTCCCTCTGATGGTGATACCCGCCTCGCTGTACTCTTGAATTTGAGCCATATTCTCCTGAAATTGAACAAAAATCCAATAATAATCATAATAAAGGAACATATATATAGCGCTCTAATGGAAATCACAGCGCTTTACAAAACAAAACTTAGCAACAAAAATAAATAATATACAAAAGCAATAAATAAAATATGTACAAGAAACAGAGACACTACTTTGGAAACAAATGGGTTTTCAGCATATGTTTAAATGCAGAGGCAGATGGCGCCTCTCTGATGCTGACCGGAAGCTGATTCCAAAGCCGGGGACCACAAATTGGAAAAGAATTGTCTCCGGCTTGACGTTTAGAGCGTGGTACAGCAAGAAGGAGCGAAATCGGCGTCTACTGTCCATTTAGGAATTCGGATCATTGTATAAAGTTGCAAAAAATCAATGAGGTAATATGAAGTCTTGTGATTGAGAGATTTGAAAATATACAATAAAATCTTGTACTTGATCCTGTCCTTGACAGGCAACCAATGAAGAGTGCACAACAGGGGTTCCAATACTTTGTAAAAATGTTAGATTTAAAGAACCAAAATATGGGGATTATTTTGAACGACAAAACATTCACAAAAGACAATTTGATCTATATTTGTAAAATGATGGATTGTAGGATTAAAAAGGTATAATTTTGCCATTCCCAAAACGCATCATCATTATCGATGGATTAAAGCTATAGAGCTGCCTACGCTGATGTCACTTGACCCCGAAAATGGCGGATATGGTTTTGACCCCCGAAATAGCGGACTTCATCCTCCAAAAATTTTCAGTTAAAAATCTCGAAAAATTGATCATCTTGGTGCATTATTTGCGACTTGCTAGTATAACGATGTATTCTATTACTTTTCTGACATACTGGTTTCAAAATATAACAAGTATTCACTCTAGAAAATCAGTTTACACGATCGAACGCAACACATGGAAAGGGGAAAGTTTGGTTTGTTTACGTTCGTCGCGACTGTAGTACAATACCGCTGTGAACAATGACAGTTACTGTTGCATGCTACATACAGGAAGTTCAGTCTGGATAAGAGATAAAATACCCGGATATGTAGGTATCTCTATGATACATTGGTGTAATTATGTGATTAAAACATGGGATCCTCTCTACATTTTGCACCAAGCTGTAATTGTGTGCCATTTTGTAGGATTTGGGCCATAAAATGCTTTTATTTTCTAGAAAGTATACCTTATGTCTGCAACAGAAAATGCTTTTTCTGGCTATCTAGAACTTGTTCATATGTCAGCTGTCGATATCTGATTTTTGGGAAATGATTGATTTCCAGCTCCCCCACTAAAGTCTGGAAGAAATTGTCTTGTTAACCCATTAAACTGACCCAATTTTCTGTCCAAGGAGATTAAAGTCAACCATAGTGGTCTCCAAAACAAAAATGGCAAAAACAAACAAACAAAAAGTTTAAACAGGGACATTGAAAGAATGGCAACATTCTTCAAAAGCACATTTTGTCCACTGATTCACCCCCGGGGGGGGGGGGGGGGGGGGGGGGGGGGGTACTCAAGTTTGGTTTTGGTAGGGGTGTGCCCCTGGAAAATTTGAAGTACCACCCATGTATATACCAATTTACAAGAAAAAGGGACCCATCCATATACCAAATTCCCCAAATTTTGAGTCAAATTTATACAAAAATTGAATTGAATTACGTTGATTTGGCACAAATTTCCTGATTTTAGTTTGAAATTTAGAAAAAAATCCAAAATTTGCGCCATTTGGGCGCAAATTTTAGAAAATTTTGGAAAAAGACCCATTAAAATACCACATTTTGCAAAGAAAAAGGACCCATTGGCATACCAGACAGCCTGATTTTGCTATCCAAGTTTGCGGCACATCCCGTAGTCACTTTTGTACTAAGTACCCCCCCCACCGGGATTCACCTACTTCACCTCAATATCTTTTCCCATTTAATAAAACTAGCACCGGTCTCTAATCAGTGGTAATATTTCCAAGAGTATTTTCTCATAAAATTGGGTAAAACATTCAAAACTTGTCCACTTGGCAGAGTTTCTTGTAAACACTGAATTTCTTGTAAACACTGAATCAGTAATACAATAATTAATCTTTAACCTGTAACTGACCTTCCACTTTGAAGTCTTACCTTGACCTCTAACTGTACTGACCTCTAATATTACCTTTGACCTTTAACTGTACTGATCATTGAAGTTACCTTTGACCGTCTGACTGTACTGATCTTTGATGTGACCTTTAACCTTAAACTGAACTGACCTTTGATGTGACCTTCCACTTTGCAGTCTTACCTTGACCTCTAACTGTACTGACCTCTAATATTACCTTTGACCTTT